>JAIUCV010001292.1:57500-62500 GCA_026724425.1 Erythrophleum ivorense | reverse complement strand
GGCCTTTCGATACAATCAAATAAAAAGCCCCGAGGGCGCCATATTCTAGGAGCCCAAACTATGTGATTGAATAAATCCTCCTCTATCTGTTGCGGGTCGAGGACTCCTTCTCCTTCCCCTTCTTCAAACTCCGATTCGTATTTTTCATAGAGAAATCTCTGATCAACGATAGAACAAGATCCATCTTGCATCATATATAAGGGATCCCTTGGTTCGGAGCGAAAAAGCAATGTAACTCGATCATTATCAAACTGACTGCAATCTTTTTCTGTCCGTGGGGATCCCACCAAAGCGCCTTGCACTTCTAGTAGGCCATGAACTAGATCCGAATCATTCTCAATGAATCCATAAGAAGTGATCCTATTTTTTTCATCGGGTCCGGGCAGAGACCAAAGGTCTTGAGCGACCGATCCGGCAGAACAACTCAAAAGATAAAGAAGTATCGTGAATTTCTTCATGCTCGTTCCAAGTTCGAAGTACCATTTGTACAAATAAGAATCCCCTTCGTTACATGATTTCTTCTTCATATAGATAGATATAGGATCTATGGGGCAATTACTTAGAAGTACATTTTGTGCAACAGCCCTTCCTATCTGATAGAAAAGGATCCCATGATCCTGAACCGATCTTACCTGGGATCGCAAATCCCAAGTTTGTCTATGAAGAGCAGATCTAATTGTATTAGTGTCTATAATTGATTTCTTCTGTGTAATACTAATTGATAGGGCCTCATTGGTAAGTGCTACAAGATCTCGTGCACTGGAACCCATGGTTATGGACTCGAATCCATTAGTATGGAACATTTTCTTTTCCAAGTGAAATCCCCTAGTATAGGAAAGAGTGAAAAAGTGCTTTCGTTGTTGTGGAATAAGAAGCCTTCTTATTTTAATGCATGTATTTAATTTATTCGGGGCTATTAGAGCGGGATCCACTTTTTGGGGAATATGAGTCGAAGCAATAACAAGAATATTTCTAGTGGAACATCTTTCACAATCCCTGGAGAGAGAGTTCACCAATAGACCGAGGGCTAAGTAATTCGACTCATTCACATCAAGATCATGAATGTTTGGAATCCATATTATGCAAGGAGACATTGCTTTTGCTAATTCGAATTGAAGGGTGATATAAAATCGGTCTATTTCCGACATCATATCCATAGTTAGCGCATTCATCATAGTTAGAAGCTCCAGCTCCGTATCAAGTTCACGATCAATATCGTTACTAGCATCAATATCGTCACTATCATCAATATCGATATCATCAATAAAAAAACCTTTCGGCTTGTTATCCAGGAACTTGTTCAGAAATACTGTAATGAAAGGAACATAGGAGTTTGTCGCTAGGTATTTGACCAAATAGGATCGTCCGGTTCCTATAGAACCTATCACTAAAATACTCCTAGAGGGGGATAGGGCTAAGCGGAGCGAAAAGGGTTTTCCATGAGACGGGAAATGCAAACTATTAGCCCCACACGAAGTTTGTGAATAAGTGATTGTCTGATAATGAGCAAGGAATATCCGTCTTTCTGCTAAACAGGATGTATTGAACTCATAATTCATTAGATACTTTTTATGAATGTCAACTAAGTATCGTAAGTAAATTGTTCCCGGTTGTTCAATCATTTGATAACCAGAGTCATTCTTTGATAAATGATCACTATGAGTCAGACTCAATAGAATTTGATCAATCCTTTTTTCTGCCCTTAAGGTGGAGAACTGAACCAAGAATTCTCTTTCTTTATCATCAATCGAATCACTGTTCGCGACCCAGGATTCTATTTTATCATCAATCCAATCACCGCTCACGTTTTTTCTTTTTCTTATCAATGAATAGATCTCTTTACTTGTATGACTTAGATGTCTCGTATTTCTCGAAAAAGTGATTCGATTGATGGGATTTGGTATGATACTTATGAGATCGATGATATCGATGAAATTGATTTTCAAATCTTTCTTCTTAGAACGTATTGATTTGACCCCATAAGCGGGATCACCACCCCATAGCATGTTGCCGCCAGAACCCCGTATTTCTTCTAGACAATCTCCTAATTGTTCCAGAGCAACTAGAAAAAGATTCTTTAACCAGAAAGAATTCAGTTCAGATGTAGGATACCTATCCAGAAGTTTTCGCAACTCAATCATGTATGATGGAATCATCAAAGATTTGATCTTTTCGAACTCTGTCTGTAACTCACTATAGGCTCGGGAAACAAAGAGAAGATGTGTACGAACGATATATCCAGCAACAAGAAGAAGGAAAAGGATTGAATAGAGGACCTCACGAACATTCGGCGATCTCAGATGTGTCGATATCAATGATGACTCATTATTTAGATGAATCATTTCTTCGGACAGAAGAAGATTATGTAAAGACTTACTCGCAATCTCACTTATCAGATTCCTTTGTGGAAGACACAATTTTTTCTGAAGAATTCGCCCTGATATATCTAATCCATGCATAATATCATGAAAAATGGATACAAATTTTTGACTGCTACTTAGTATCCGCAATAGGTCTGAAAAGGTATCTAAAAATATCAAATTTAGATATTTGTACCCTGTCGAAGTAAAGAACCATGGCATATATGTTTGGAATAGATTCCATTTTGAGAGAGTTGAAAAAGCACTATCTCGTTGAAAGGTTCTATCCATCTGCCCTTTGTCAACGCATTTTTTTAGGCAAAGACTCCGTTTTTTCCTCTGTAAATATTTCTCAGAACATGGAGTGTGAATCAAACCCAGGTTTGAATTGAAATTGAGATACTGATGCAAGCTCTTCTCTTCTGAATCGGATAGATTCATATCTGAAAGAATTTGACAATACGTTCTTTCAAAATTGACTCTTTGTCCCTCTATTAGAGGTGTTCCAGAAATGTCTGCAATCGAGTAAATAGCTCTACGAACTAATGGATCGGATCGAATTGGAAAATGGAAAGATTTGTACAAGTTATACCTTTCGTCACCACTTTGTGGAAAATCGTTAGATATGAATATGTTAGATACCTGTGACTCGATTGACGAAGGTGAAATACTATCTCTCTCCAAAAAAGCATGTTTTTTTTTCCCACCGCACGAAGAAAATATTTTGTTGTGAATGAACAGGATAGTGAGGAATTGTCCATACGTAAAATCAGAATTATTGAGACGGGCCTTTTCCACATAAAAAGGGAATCTTTTGTTACAATAGAAGCAGAAGTGATGTGGATTATTCAAGAATCGAAGTCGATTTGCTTTAGAAAAAGAAGATATCAATGAACTTCTCTGAAATGGTTTCACGGGATTCAGCCAATTGTCTTGATCGTGGGATACGATTGAGAAATAGGAATCCGTGTTATCAAAAGATTTCCTGCGATTCTTTCTAGTATGGAATGAGTCAATCATCCACTTTGGTATCTTATTGAACAAAAATGGTGATATTGTTCCTCCATTGATCAAGAATTTCGATTTTTGAGAAGTATTATGATCATCCAATAAAAAGGGTTTCAATTTTTTCAAATGAACGATTTGAAGACCTATTGATTCTAACAACTGATTGCAGAGTTGATCGTTCGGACCTTTCAATTCATAGATGTGGATCTCAGACCTATGAATGGGGATATTCTCGAAACTCACAAAGAAAAAAGGAAGTGAGTTAGACAAAAAGAGAAGTAACTTGGACAAAAAAAGAAGTAACTTGGACAAAAAGAAACGAAGTGACTTAGACAAATCTTTTTTATCAATAACCTCAGACCAATCAATCGAATATTGATTAATACATAATCGATCGAACACTACTTGAAAACGGCTCTTCCGCTCAGAAACGAAATGTTCCAAATGCTCCTGGAAATTCTTGCTCCCATTGGACCATTTGTATCTATATGCATTAGGATCCCGATTTATGGATCTCTCGGTTCGAGAAAGAAAAATAAGAGGATCGAACCATTTCTTCTGACTCTTTTTCAAATTCGATAAATGTTGGTTGATCGTATCTTTCATTATAGTTCTATGATTCAGAGTATCATTTCCTATTAGATCCCTTTGAATTCCATATTCGAAGTTGCGATCAGGTCTCTTCATTAAAAAGAATCGATTCAATACATTTCTTATGTACCCATAGGGACTATATTGGAATTGGATTTGAATCAGATTTCGGATCAATCTATATTGATTGACTGCCTCCATTATGTTGTTGCTAGCAAATACCACTCTTTTTTGTTTTGGATCTTCCAAATAATTCCCGCAGGAGATCCGGACCCAATTTTTTCTGATCCTTCGATAAAAAGATTCATTTTCTTCATAAAAAATAGGAGGTAGAACCAATAAAGATTTCTTTTTCGATTCATCCCTGGAGTTGAAAACCTCCTTCAAGAATTGTCTTTGATCCAATCCGTAGGAATCAATAGAAAAGGCAAATCCCTTATGATACACCAGATCCGGCTCGGTTATTGATAGAGTGAATAGATCTGCCATTTCTTGAAATCTCTCTTCTGACTCAAAATCGTGGCGTAACGTGTATCCCCCCCTCTTCCGTTCATGGAATAGATCAAATAAATCAAAAAATTGATTTTTGTTCAAGAATGAAATCTTATTGGAACTGTCCATATCCAGTTCATCCTTCGGAACCATATCACATCCCAGATCTGATGAAATAGGATGAATTGAGACGGTATTTTGTAAATACGTAATTATCTTGAATATAGTAACTATTTCTTTATTTTCCGATCGCCTGGAAGGGACAAAAGAAACATCTTGTTCTTTCTTCAACAATTTCTGATCCCTAGTGGACCTCTCAGTAGGATTCGAACCCAGATGAAGTTCTGACCATCTGTCAGAGAAAAAAGAACGAATGGCTCTTGTAGGATTCCCAAGAAATTCTTCGCTTTCTTCCGGAAGCAGATGATTATTCATTCGCTTCTCACGTTCCGTGAATAGCCGGGGCATTGAGGAATATCCAGAAAGGTATTTAGGGAATCGGTCTGATTCTATCTCTCTTCCTTCCGTTTGAATAAAGGAAGGATCCCA
>JAIUCV010001292.1:20000-52500 GCA_026724425.1 Erythrophleum ivorense | reverse complement strand
TACAGTAATAAAAAAAAATTGCAGTCTTATTTTTGATGTTTAAGAAAAAAATCAGCAATTCTATAAGGTTGAATAAAAATTTCCATCAAAACTCCTTTGATATAATTGCTATGCTTAGTGTGTGACTCGTTGGTTTAGGATTCGATTAGATTAAGATAAAAAAAAAGAACTTACCTCTAAGAGCAACTAATAACTATAGCATTAATAAATAACCTAAGCAACTCATTGCTTCGCATTATCTGGATCCAAAAAAAATAAGTCAAGATATGATAGGCTGATCATATCGTTGTAGCAACTGAAAAAAAAAAGAATAAAGAAATATGATTATTATGATTATTAAGTTATGAAAGGTAATCAAAAAGTATGTGGATAAATGGAAGGATGAAAGAAAGAGAGAAAAGATGAATATTAATGATATATGATTCCAATTTGGAAAGTCTATGAGGTCGTTGTAAAAAAAAGCAATGTAATAAAGCATCAATACGGATTCATTCATAATAATTAGATAAATCTGTTCCGAAAACAAAAAATTAAGAGCCTTGAGCCAATAAAAACTGAGAAAATTGACTCAAAAACAAATTAAAAAATGAAATTAAAAATTTCATCTAAGAGCTCCATTGTAGAATTCGGGCCTAATGATTAATCAAGAAGCGATGGGAACGACGGAACCCATGAATATAGAGGATTCTGGCGAAAAACAAATTTTAGTAATTCATTGGGTAGGATGGCGGAATAAACCAGAAACTTTATTATCTATTCTTATTTTGATTCTGAGACCTCGTGGGATAAACATCAAACTTAAATAGATATTGAAAGAGTAAATATTCGCCGGCGAAAAATTTGTTTTTTTTTTTAAGTAATAAAATATGAAAAAAAAAAAACAAATGAAAAAGATAAAAGAAAATAAGGATTTGTTAGAATATTCTAACTATAAAACAAAAACTACATTCGAGATTCTGATATTACGTTATTTTGAAATAAATAGAAATCAAATTCATCTTGGATTCCAGTTCGGAAAAAAATATACACAAATTTAGAAGAGATTATATGAAATTTCAAAAAATACCATGATTAATAGGATTAATCATTAAACTACATCTATATCTTAATCTTAATACAAACGTTTTTAGTCCTTTTATTCGCGAGGAGCTGGATGAGAAGAAACTCTCACGTTCAGTTCTGTAGTAGAGATGGAATTTCTAATTTATAGAAAAAACCCATCAACTATAACCCAAAAAGAACCAGATTTCGTAAACAACATCGAGGAAGACTAAAAGGAATATCTTCTCGTGGGAATCGTATTTGTTTTGGCAGATATGCTCTTCAAACCCTTGAACCCGCTTGGATCACATCTAGACAAATAGAAGCGGGACGGCGAGCAATGACACGAAATGTACGACGTGGTGGAAAAATTTGGGTACGTATATTTCCAGACAAACCAGTTACACTAAGACCCGCGGAAACGCGTATGGGTTCTGGGAAAGGATCCCCAGAGTATTGGGTAGCTGTGGTTAAACCAGGTAAAATCCTTTATGAAATGGGTGGTGTACCCGAAAATATAGCCAGAAAAGCGATTTCAATAGCGGCATCAAAAATGCCTATAAAAACCCAATTCATTATTTCTGAATAGGAATATAGAATGAAAAAGCTAAATAACATTTCAGGATAAAAAGGTTTTAAGTTTTCTTTTTTTTTTGACAAACAATATTTTTTTACTTCGTCCTTTGCATTAAAAGAAGAGATACAAAAAAATGATATGATTCAACCACAAACCTATTTGAATGTAGCAGACAACAGCGGGGCTCGAGAATTGATGTGTATTCGAATAATAGGAGCTAGTAATCGCCGATATGCTCATATTGGTGACGTTATTGTTGCTGTAATCAAGGAAGCAATACCAAATACTCCTCTAGAAAGATCAGAAGTGATTAGAGCTGTAATTGTACGTACTTGTAAAGAACTCAAACGTAACAATGGGACGATAATACGATATGATGACAATGCCGCAGTTGTCATTGATCAAGAAGGAAATCCAAAAGGAACTAGAGTTTTTGGAGCAATCCCCCGGGAATTAAGACAATTAAACTTTACTAAAATAGTTTCATTAGCTCCTGAGGTATTATAAGACCTAAATATCAATAGTTAGTATTAGTATAGGAGAGGATTAAAAAATGGTAGGTATTAATAGAAAATTAATTAATAGATTGTGTATCACGCATATATCCTTAATAATAAAATATTAATAATTTAATTCAGATATATATCATTCGTCTATATCTATATATAAATAAAAGAAAAAGAACATGTTGATTATATCAAAATTATAGAACAATAAAATAAGGAATTTGAACTTATCATGGGAAAAGACACTATTGCTGATATAATAACCTCTATACGAAATGCTGACATGAATAGAAAAGGAACGGTTCGGATAGGATCAACTAACATCACCGAAAGCATTGTTCAAATACTTTTACGAGAGGGTTTTATCGAAAACGTAAGGAAACATCGTGAAAACAACCAATATTTTTTGATTTTAACCCTAAGACATAAACGAAATAAAAAAGAATCCTATAAAAGATTTTTAAATTTAAAGCGAATAAGTCGACCGGGTCTACGAATCTATTCTAACTCTCAACGAATTCCACGAATTTTAGGCGGAATAGGAATTGTAATCCTTTCGACTTCTCAAGGTATAATGACAGACCGAGAAGCTCGACAAAAAAGAATTGGCGGAGAAATTTTGTGTTATATATGGTAATCCTTCTAATAAAAAAATCGGATATGCGGAACTTACCATTTGTGAAAAAAAAAGTTTAGAATGTTCTACCTCGAATAAAATTAAAGAAAAAATGAATTAATGAAAGTTTTCTTTCTGAATCACTTCCGAACGGCATGCTCGGTTTTGTTTAGATACTAAAGATTTTTTTGATTTTAGGTCATGCTTCCAAAAGGATTCGACATATTTTTGTATAGGTATACCTATAGGAAAAATATAGTAAAAGTTTTAGTAAGTTCTTAGGTACTTAAGTATAAGTTAATAAAAGGACAGCCATCTTCTAGACTCCATAACAAGGATTCAAATGAGTAAGTGGTTTTTTCAATTTCAACATTCCTTTCACGACGATACAATTCAAGATTCAAAAATATCAAGAAACCTTTTTTTCGTCCAACAATTAAGTATATTCAAAAAATTAAGGAATAACAACTATGAAAATAAGGGCTTCCGTGCGTAAAATTTGTGAAAAGTGTCGACTAATCCGCAGGAGGGGACGAATTATAGTAATTTGTTCCAACCCGAGGCATAAACAAAGACAAGGATAATCTTACTAAAAGGAACTGCCAAGGAGCTCGCAAAAAAAAGGCCTGTTTTGACATGAAATGGATATATCCATAATTTCTTGTAAAATGAAAAAATATGGCAAAACCTATATTAAGAATTGGTTCACGTAAAAATACACGTAGTGGTTCACGTAAAAATGTACGTAGAATACCAAAAGGAGTTATTCATGTTCAAGCAAGTTTCAACAATACCATTGTGACCGTTACAGATGTACGGGGTCGTGTGATTTCTTGGTCCTCCGCGGGTACTTGTGGATTCAGGGGTACAAGAAGAGGAACACCCTTTGCTGCTCAAACCGCAGCAGGAAATGCTATTCGAGCAGTAGTGGATCAAGGTATGCAACGAGCTGAAGTAAGGATAAAAGGCCCTGGACTGGGAAGAGATGCAGCATTACGAGCTATTCGTAGAAGCGGTATACTTTTAAGTTTCGTACGAGATGTAACTCCTATGCCACATAATGGTTGTAGACCCCCTAAAAAAAGACGTGTATAGAACTAAATAAGGGCTGAAAGAGTTTCAAGAGAAATAAACGATTCAATGATCTGATCAAATAAAATTACTATGGTTCGAGAGAAAGTAAAAGTATCTACTCGGACACTACAGTGGAAGTGTGTTGAATCAAGAAGAGACAGTAAACGTCTTTATTATGGACGCTTTATTCTGTCTCCACTTATGAAAGGTCAAGCCGACACAATAGGCATTGCGATGCGAAGAGCGTTACTTGGCGAAATAGAAGGAACATGTATTACACGTGCAAAATCTGAGAACATACCACATGACTATTCTAACATAGTAGGTATTCAAGAATCAGTACATGAAATTTTACTTAATTTGAACGAGATTGTATTAAGAAGTAATCTATATGGAAGGCGCAACGCGCTTATTTGTGTCCAAGGTCCCGGATATATAACTGCTCAGGACATAATTTTACCGCCCTCCGTGGAAATTGTTGATAATACACAGCATATAGCTACCTTAACAGAATCAATAGATTTGTGTATTGGATTAAAAATTGAGAGGAATCGCGGATATAGTCTAAAAATGTCAAATAATTTTGAAGACCGAAGTTATCCTATAGATGCTGTCTTTATGCCCGTTCAAAATGCGAATCATAGTATTCATTCTTATGGGAAGGGGAATGAAAAACAAGAGATTCTTTTTCTAGAAATATGGACAAATGGAAGTTTAACTCCTAAAGAAGCACTTCATGAAGCCTCCCGGAATTTGATTAATTTATTTATTCCTTTTCTACATGTAGAAGAAGAAACGTTCTATTTAGAGAACAATCAACATCAAGTTACTTTACCCCTTTTTCCTTTTCATAATAGATTAGTTAATCTAAGAAAAAAAAAAAAGAACTAGCATTTCAATATATTTTTATTGACCAATTAGAATTGCCTCCCAGAATCTATAATTATCTCAAAAAGTCCAATATACATACATTATTGGACCTTTTGAATAACAGTCAAGAAGACCTTATCAAAATTAAACATTTTCACATAGAAGATGTAAAAAAGATATTAGACATTCTAGAAAAAAAATAGACTAAAAAGTCAATTTGAAATTGAAATGGATTTTAAATCTTGAACGTAATTTCGATTTTCCAGTCGAACCCATTTTAATTAATTTAATTAATTAAATATGTATCTAGGGAGAATTCATTTTGAAATGACTACTCCCTAGATACCCACGTCTTTGATTTTACAATTGAAGAAATTTAATTAAAAAAGACCTAAAGTTAGAGATTTATCAATTGGTAATGTTGCTCCAATACCTAACCACAGGGCCGCCACGGTGCCAATCAAAAAGACGGTTGTCGCTACTGGACGACGAAATGGATTTTGGAACTTATTAACATTTTCTAAAAAGGGTACGGTTAATAATCCCGCTGGTACTGAAGCCATTAAAAGAACACCTAATAATTTGTTAGGCACTGTACGAAGTATTTGAAATACAGGAAAGAAATACCATTCAGGTAATATTTCTAAAGGAGTTGCAAAAGGATCCGCGGGTTCACCAATCATTGATGGTTCTAAAACAGCTAAGCCTACGTTACAGGCAATGGTACCAAGAATGACTACTGGAAAAATATATAAAAGATCATTGGGCCATGCGGGTTCGCCGTAATAATTATGACCCATACCTTTAGCTAATTTAGCTCGTAATACAGGATCATTCAAATCTGGTTTTTTTGTTATTGGGATAGGTGAATTCTTATGAATCCATCCCCCGAGGGAACTGGACATGATAATTTTTCATCATCCGGCTCGAGCAAGAATTAACCAAACTAAATTAATACATACAAAATATATATATGTTATCCACAAGTATTTAATATGTAAAAAAAAGAATTATCCGATTCCAAAGTTATTGCAACTAAAAGATTGCCATAAATTCCATTCTTACAGATAAATGCTCAACACCCACGTAAGCTTAAAAAGTTGATCATAATTAAGTGCTTTCTGGATTGTCTCATACCTTATAAATTCGTCCTTAATCTCAAAAATTATATCGATATTTTTCAAATACAAAGGATTTTCTTGTTACTAATGGAGTCTACCCTCTACTCTTCATTAGATCCTGTATTCACTCCGATAGTATCATAAATCGAGTCGATGCAGAGGAAATGAATGCATTTACATACTATTAAAATTTTTTTTTTAGTAAAAAATAGCTAAAAACACAATCAGGATTTTGTTCCATCCCTTAATCTACTAGATCTACTGGATTTTACGGAGCCCACTCATCCACGACATCGTCGGGTATGATCGATCATAGAAAAGATTTTCTTCAAGTGAACCAGCCTATCCCCTGTATGGGGCTTACACAGTGGTTGGAACAAAGACACATTTGGTTGTGAATTCCAATGTAGCAGATAAAGTCATATTTCTGCACGGCCCGATCAATAGTTCAAGTCACACACTCCCATAATCCATTTTCTCTTCATAGAATTCCCTTCAACTTTTATGTCAAAAAAATAATAAAATATTGTGGAGTTGAAGGGAAATATCCAAATACATGTCTTATTTTTTTAATAATCCATATTTATAGCAATAAAATACTACCGTTCCTTCACCAAGTAATAAGATAAACGAGTAATTACAAATATAATGAGTAATTACAAATATCTAGAATCTATATTATTTATAAGGGACCCGAAATACCTTGCTTACGTATCATTAGGAAATGCATTAACATAAATACGGCCGTAAGAAGAGGTAATACAAAAGTGTGTAAACTATAAAAACGAGTCAAAGTGGATTGTCCAACACTAGCACTTCCACGTAATAATTCTACAAGAGGTGATCCTATTACCGGAATAGCGTCAGGTACACCTGTTACAATTTTGACTGCCCAATAACCAATTTGATCCCAGGGTAAAGAATAACCTGTTACACCAAAAGATGCGGTCAATACACCCAGAACCACGCCAGTAACCCAAGTTAATTCGCGAGGTTTTTTAAAACCACCGGTGAGGTATACACGAAATACGTGCAGGATCATCATCAGGACCATCATACTTGCCGACCATCGATGAACTGATCGGATTAACCAACCAAAGTTAGCTTCAGTCATTATATATTGAACAGAAGCAAAAGCCTCCGTAACAGTTGGCCGGTAATAAAAAGTCATAGCAAATCCCGTAGCTACTTGTACTAAAAAACAAGTAAGGGTAATTCCTCCTAGACAATAAAATATGTTGACATGCGGAGGAACATATTTACTAGTTATATCATCTGCAATCGCCTGAATCTCAAGACGTTCTTCGAACCAATCATAAACTTTATTGAGATAGGTGTTACTCCCCCTCCAAGAACTGTATATGAGAATTTCATCTCGTACAGCTCAAACAAAAAAAGACCCAAATACTCATTGAAACAGATATGGAATATAAAGTTTTAAATTTCTCTCTCATTATTATTTAAAGATATGAAAGAGTCAAAATGCGAAAGCTCTTCTTTGTGGTTAAATGCCAAAAAATCAAGTCAGCTCGTACGTTTTTATGTTGTACTGGCTTCTTGAATCTTCTCGATTACCTATCTTTATTGTTTTTTTTATTTGGTATTTGTATGGAATGGGAATGCGGATTTCTTCTTGTTTTCTTTATTATTGATAGGAATTCTCTTGTTAAGACCCTATTTAACTAATCAATTGAAACCTCAGATTCATACGAGAACCACGATAATTCAATGAAACCTTCAACGCCAAAAGTTCACTGAGTGAGAACCATTGGATCATCACTTATTCAATCAAAAAACTAGCTAAAATAACACTAAAAAAATAAAATACAAAGAAGCATTTGTCCTTTGATCCAAATAAGAGTTTAAAAGCAGAAAAAGATTTTGATTTAGTAAAGTTTCTAAGATAGAACGGAAAGAAGTCCGGCTACGAGGTCTGAGTATTAAGTATGAATCATAGTTCGAATACTTTGTGATCTATTTGATCCATTTCGTGCTCCAGATACTCTAATGAATATCCGACGAAGTAAAACCATCTTGATAAAGATGACAGACCCCATTCTCTGTACTATCCATAGGGTCAATTCTAACAAGTCACACACTCATATTCCGGAAATATACAATGCAGAAAAAATTTCGCGGTCGAACTACCAAAGGAAAATAGGCTAAAATTTTTAGACCTACATACTTTCCTTTTTTGTATCGAACTAAAAGCTAGGACTTTAAGATTCTTCTCAGTCTAATTCACTGAAATTCCATCCAGTAGAACAGAAGAATTATAAATCTCCAAAATAATGGATAGGAATACCGCAAATAGAGCCATTGCAACACCCATCAAAGGGGTGGTTCCCCATCCAGGAGCTACTTTACCATATTCGGAATTCAATGGTTTCAATAACTTCCCTACAGTAGTGCTTCTTGGACCAGATCTAGAACTATCTTCAACAGTTTGTGTAGCCATAAATCTTATTTTGTATTCATTAACGATCTGTTGACTTTGTATACCATTCCGTTGTAAATAAACGATCTTAGCATAGATCCATTGTGGTCTTTCAATTTTATAATAATGGAAACAGCAACCCTAGTCGCCATCTTTATATCTGGGTTACTTGTAAGTTTTACTGGGTATGCTCTATATACTGCCTTTGGGCAACCCTCTCAACAACTAAGAGATCCATTCGAGGAACACGGGGACTAGTTGACGTAATCAGCCTCCAAATATTTGGAGGCTGATTACGTCAATGAAGATAATGAAAAATTATTTCATTTTTTAGTTGAAATTTTAGGTGGTTCCCGAAAAAAAATAGCGAAAAAAATTATCCCTAAAGTAGATACTAAGAGAAATGTATAAACCAATGCTTCCATAAATTTGATCGTGGTTTACAATTATAGCTTTCATACCTGTTTTGTTTATGTTTACTTAGGAGTATCCCTCCGGATAAAGAAAGAAAAAGAGTCAAAGAAACGGCAGCAATTTAACTAAAGATTCCTACAGTACCCTACTTATTAAATAAAATCGCAAACAGAAACTAGACGAAAAAAGCAATGTTGCATCAGACTGCTTGTCTTTTGTAGTTGGATCTCCAAGTTTTTGGAATGCCCCAAATTCCACTTGAGCATCCAAATCGGGATCAATACCGGCAAAAACATCTCTGAAGAGGGTTCTAGGCACCATGCCAAATATGTCCAAAGAAGAAAAGTAGAGCAAACGAAGCATGCCCAAAAGTAAACCAACCTCTTGGACTGCTACGAAAAACACCATCAGATTTCAAAGTAGCACGATCTAATTCAAAAATCTCACCCAATTGAGCCCGTCTAGCATATTTTTTCACAGTTGCGGGATCGCTATAACTCACTCCATTGAGTTCACCACCATAAAACTCAACAGTTACACCTACCTGTTCGACACTATATTTAGATTCTGCCCTTCTAAATGGGACGTCGGCTCTAACAATTCCGTCTCCATCTACCAAACAACCGGAAATGTTTCAAAAATAGTAGGCATACGGCGTACAAAAAGTTCACGCCCTTCTTTATTTCTAAAGACGGGGTGTCCTAACCATCCAACAGCTATTCCATCCCCGTTGTCCATTGAACCCGCTCGGAATAACCCCCCTTTTGCTGGATTATTACCAATATAATCATAAAAAGCTAATTTTTCAGGAATTTTAGACCAAGCTTCTGATACACTTTGATTTTCAGCTAGTCCAGCACTAACTCTTCGATATATTTCTTGTTGAAAGTATCCCTGATCCCATTGATAACGAGTAGGACCGAATAATTCGATGGGAGTAGTTGCAGAACCATACCACATAGTTCAGCAAACACAAAAGCTGCAAAAAAGACAGCAGCAATACTACTGGAAAGGACGGTTTCAATATTTCCCATACGTAATCCTTTGTATAGACGTTGAGGCGGACGAACACTAAGATGAAATAAGCCCGCTAATATACCCAACGTCCCTGCTGCAATATGATGAGAAGCTATTCCTCCCGGAACAAAAGGGTCAAACCCCCTCTACGCCCCATGCCGGATTTACAGGTTGGACCTTTCCGGTTAGTCCGTAAGGGTCGGATACCCATATTCCAGGACCATATAATCCTGTTACATGAAATGCGCCGAAACCAAAGCAGGCCACTCCTGAAAGAAATAAATGAATTCCAAAATCTTGGGCAAATCCAAAGAAGGTTTTCCTGTACGTTCATCACAAAAAATTTCTAGATCCAATATACCCAATGCCAAATAGCTGCCAAGAAGCACAAGCCAGAAAACACGATATGGTGCTCCGGCGACCCCTTCGTAACTCCAAAGACCCGGGTTCGTTATAGTCCCTCCTGTAATATTCCAACCGCCCCACGAATTGGTTATTCCTAAACGAGTCATGAAAGGTATAACGAACATACCTTGTCTCCACATTGGATCAAGAACAGGGTCGGAAGGATCAAAAACTGCTAATTCATATAGAGCCATCGAACCGGCCCAACCAGCAACCAGAGCAGTATGCATTATATGAACAGAAAGCAAACGACCGGGATCATTCAATACAACAGTATGAACACGATACCAAGGCAAACCCATGGAAATACCCCTTTATCAACGAAAAATAGACACTATGTAACTTTATTGCATTGGAAAAAACTATTTTACGGACCCCCCTTTTTTAGGTAATTATTTCGGAGAAAGGATTAATATTTGTTCTATTCCGTTAGTAATAATAGAACAATTAGATTCGTAGGAAAAAAGGGAAGCGGATCTATTCTATATCCGATAAGTACCAATACGCAATGGGGGTGAATCCCATTTTATATGAACCAAGATAGTTATTGTTGTTCATCATTTCAGAAGCCCCTTCGTAAAAAATTTCCTTTATTTTATTGATTCTCTCTTCCTTTACTTTATATTTTATTTTAGCTTATTCAACTTATGTATTAAATATGATAAAAAAAGTAAGAAAAAAGGATAATATTATTAAAAAATGAAACCGCAGTCTTACGTTTCCACATCAAAGTGAAATAGAGAACTTCATTCTCTTTTTTTTTTCATTTCATGCCTATTGGCGTTCCAAAAGTACCTTTTAGAAGTCCTGGAGAAGGAGATACATCTTGGGTTGACATATAGTGCGACTTGTCAGATATATTGGGCTATATGGGATTTCCTCATTTTCTCCCTCGATCGAGATATCCTCTGTTTTGCCCAAAAAGATTGATTGAATTATCAAAAATTTGTAACGCGAAGCACAAAAAATAAAGTGGAATTAAATGCAGGGAGTATTTAGATTGATATTAGATTATCAATTTTTTTATGGTTTACGTGATCGGACTAATAAAATTAAGTATCCAGGCTCCGTTTAGCAAAAACCCCAATTGATAATTAATATATAATATTTTTCTAATTACTACTTATATGATATGCAAAATTATGATCAAAAATTCTATTCAAAAAATACAAAAAATTGAAACAGGGTGATCTAAAACTGTTGATAAAATCAAATAAATAATATAATTCAAAATTTGTTGACTATTTGACAGAAGACATGTGAAAGAAATGAATTGAAAAAAAAAGGAAGTAGTAAAAAAAAAAGACGCGGTATTTGGTTCATTTGTCCTATATGTGCAAATCAAAATCGGGCAAATTTTCCTTTTACTCGGGGTAGAGCATAAACCTAAAAAATGGAAGAAAAAAAGGAAGAAGCCCGTTCCGGAACAAGAAAAAATCATCGCCATTTCAACGGAATCTCGATGAAAAAAAATATCAATGAATCAAGTTAGTCTGACAGGCGTAATCAATCATTTTAGTATAGGATTATAATATCTAATAAAAGGGGTCAAAAACTGATTTTTTCTTTTTACTTTTAAAAGGGGAGCAAGCCCTTCCCTTATAAGTTAGAAAGAAAATCCTTCTATGAAAAAAAGGGCGGGGTTGGAATTGACACATTGATTTTTTCACAATTTTTGTTGAACCGTATGTATCAAAAGGTGCCTGTACGGCTCCTAAGGAATAAAATTTTATCCTAATCAACCGACTTTATCGAGAAAGATTATTTTTTTTAGGCCCAAGAGGTTGATACCGAAATCTCGAATCAACTTATTAGTCTGATGATATATCTCAGTATAGAAAAGGATACCAAAGATCTTTATTTGTTTATAAACTCTCCTGGTGGGTGGGTAATATCTGGAATGGGCTATTTATGATACTATGCAATTTGTGCGACCCGATGTACAGACAATATGCATGGGATTGGCCGCTTCAATAGCATCCTTTATCCTAGTCGGGGGGGCAATTACCAAACGTATAGCATTCCCTCACGCTCGGCGCCAATGAGTTTTTTATTTTCAAGAAAAAAATACTATGCCTTCGCCATCGGAAATATTAATTAGTTAAGTAATAATAGCATGGCACTTCGAATTCAATATGAAATTTTTGAGATAAAAAAAAAATTAGATTATATATTGAAAGAGTAGTATGAGATAAGGAAAGGGGTATTTCAAATGATATCTTACCTATTCGGGCACATCTCAGCGTCACAAACTATGTTTTCACACCGGAAGCTTATTTTAAAAATTTATATATCTAAAAAAAAAAAGACACTTTGGGATTGCTGAATCATAGACGAATCAAAAAAATGATATATAAAGCAACGGAACCATCATAGTATTTTTTTTTTAACTCCAAAAAAAAAAAAGAAGGATGGTAATTGGATCGTTTATGGATCCGCGTATAATACAACCTATATTTTGTTTTCTTTCGCCAAAAGGAAAGATCAAAAACGTAAATTCCATTGTGGAGCCGTATGCAATGCACAAAAAAAGCCTGTACGGTTATTCAATTTTCTCTTTTTTTTTATCTCGTCTCATTCTGCGAAATAGAAGAACCTTTTCTATTGTATCATCAGGGTAATGATCCATCAACCCGCGAGTTCGTTTTATGAGGCACAAACGGGAGAATTTATCTTGGAAGCGGAAGAACTACTAAAAATTCGCGAAACCATCACAAGGGTTTATGTACAAAGAACGGGCAAACCCATATGGGTTGTATCCGAAGACATGGAAAGGGATGTTTTTATGTCAGCAACAGAAGCCCAAGCTCATGGAATTGTTGATCTTGTAGCGGTTCAATAAAAAATAGGAGCTATTTCATACAAATCTACAATTGCTAATTTTATATCGTTTTAGATTAAAGGTTTAGTTTCATATTATCTTCAATATATTTTTTTTAATATTGAAGAGAATCTTGACGAGAAGTAATTCAGAATTAGCCGGTTAGAACCAATCTAAACCAGCCCATTATTTATATGATTCTGTATGCCAACCATTAAACAACTTATTAGAAATACAAGACAGCCAATCCGAAATGTCACGAAATCCCCAGCGCTTGGGGGATGCCCTCAGCGACGAGGAACATGTACTCGGGTGTATGTGCGACGCGTTTAGATCATAGACTGAAACACAAAAAGATAGATCGTTCATATCTTCTATTGTGTCTGAAACTTATGGTTTACATTGGTGCAAATCCAATCAACTCCATTTTTTAGAAAACCCCCAATGATAACAAATGGTTATCCATTAAGCGGGGGAAATTCCATTTTGTATTAAAAAGATTCCACCCTTGAAAGAAAAGAACGGACTAACAGGGTAAACGACCAAATAAATTTTAAAAATGAAATACCGTTACTGTATAAAGTGGATCTCATTGTGAAAGACCTAATTACTGGAATATTCATGGGGTAGAGCCAAAGAATGTGAATTGTACAAGTTACCAATAGTATTGATTAATTAAAAGAAGGAGCTCCGGTGTATAGAGAGGACCTCACCGTTTTAGAAGTAACCATAGAAACGATGGAACCCACTATTTATTCATTTCTATTTACTACATTGTAGTTATTCTTTTTTTTATTTATTAAGTATCAAGGCAATTTCTCCTTTCAAAGCAAAGGAAAAAACCTAGCAAAAAATAGTGGTGGGGAAGGTTAGAGTAGCAAAAGCCGTTGGAATTTTTTTTTATACATTGGAATAATTCGTTTGGTTATTAATGACTAGTAAAGGTGAAAAGAATAACTAAAAAAAGAATTAGTTATTCATCAAAGTTTGATTTATTCAATGACTAGAATTAAACGCGGATATATAGCTCGGAGGCGTAGAACAAAACTTCGTTTATTTGCATCAAGCTTTCGAGGGGCTCATTCACGACTTACACGAACTATGACTCAACAGAGAATAAGAGCTTTAGTTTCGGCTCATCGGGATAGGGGTAAAAGAAAAAGGGATTTTCGTCGCTTATGGATCACTCGAATAAATGCCGTAATTCACGAAATGGGGGTATTCTATAGTTATAACCGATTCATACACAATCTGTACAAGAAGCAATTACTCCTTAATCGGAAAATACTTGCACAAATAGCTCTATTAAATAGGAGTTGTCTTTATACGATTTCGAATGAGATCAAAAACTAAGGGGATTGGAAGATTAAAATATTTGAAATAGAGTTCTAAGGAGAATGAGCTCGGGGAAGGTAGAGTAGAAATTAGTATTATAAAAAAGTCGTCAAAACAAAACGAGGGTATATAGTCGCTAAAAAAAGAGTTATTCTTTTTCTTTTCGACGATTCTTTTCTTTTTTTTTTTATGACAGCCGCAGATGGAACAATCAAATTTTGATTCTTGGTTGGATTTTTAGAACAAAATATTAATCTCTTTTTTAATTCCTTCAGATTGGAATTGTTATTAAATTGAAGAATAAGTCTATTTTTTTCTGGTTCTAAGGCTAGTTGTTCTAGGGGCCGACTCACTTCTTTCAAATTGTTTCTGATTATTAAGAAAAGGTAACAAAGATAAAATACGAGCTTGTTTTATAGCAATAGTAATTAATCGTTGTTGTTTTAAAGTCACTCTATTCACCCGTCTAGATAATATTTTTCCTTGTTCACTAATAAATCGACTAATTAAACTCATGTTTCTATAATCAATTCGATCCCCCGATTGGATCGGGGGCAAACGCCTACGAAAAGATCGCTTGGATTTAGTAAAAGGTCGCTTAGATTTATTCATAATTTTTTTTATTCCTTATCTCTAAAATCCTATTTTGATCGGATAAAAATCAAAATGATTTCTATTTTCTATATAGAATTAAGAATATAGGATTCGATTTTTTTCTATTTATTTGTTTATATATATATATGTAATAATATATAGATACTATCATTATTCCTGTTCTTAAAATTAAAGTTGACATACAAGCACTCAATTTGATCTATTTCTTGATTTCCCCGTGAATTGTATGTTTATAACAATAGGGACAGAATTTTCTCAATTCCAATCGACTGGGGGTATTATGCCGATTTTTTTGAGTAATATATCTGGAAATTCCCGCGGATTCTTTCTTAATATCATTTCGAACACAACTGGTACATTCCAAAATAATTGTTACTCGAACATCTTTACCCTTGGCCATGAAACCTCCTTTGGATTTATGATTCACCCGAATCTTCTATTTTCATTTTAGGATCCAGAAAGAACAAAAAAAATAGAAGCTGTTAACTAAAAAAAATTTCTGAAATATTTAGTTGCAAGAAATATTAATTACGAATTAAATAAAAAAAAATAATAAGCAATACCATTATTTTTTGAAAACTATATTTAAAATCTTTGTACAGTATTTTTTTAAGTATCTCGTAGGATACTCTTTCCCTAGCAACACTTTTTTTTGTTCTATTACTAATAGAATTGGATCCTGACCCCCCGTTTTTATGACCTTTTGCCCCCCCTTTTTTTTTTTTCAAATTATTTTTTTAGAATGAATTTGAAAAGGGGGGGTTAGTCCCCGATCGTTGATCGTATCTCTCAATTTTTTCACCCTTTCTGATGTTAATAACTAGAATGAAAAAAAGGGAAATGTTAATGCATCTGGAAATAAACGATTAATCTCTATTAATAAACCTGCTAACGAACCGAACCATAGAGTACTTAGTACCGGTGCTACGGAAAGATATGTTTTTAGATCTCGCATTTGAAATCCTCCTTCTTTCTTCTTTTCTTTATTGTATTACATTATATATAGTAATATATATAACTACAGATGTACATGTAGTTAAGAAGTTCTTGTATTTGTATAAGCAACTCCCCATTTTCAAAATTCCAATTGAAATATTGTCTACTAGAATAGAACGATCTTATAGATAGATTCCATTTTCAAATGGAAACGCCTATATTATATAAAATTGAAATTGATAGAATTTGCGTAAAAAAAGTAATTTTTTGAATTATATATACGTTTGTTATCTGATATGAGAAAAAAAAAAACTAAAGATGTGGAAAACAAGACAGGAATTCTCTACAATGACACTGTAAACCAATTGAAAGGGATGTAGCGCAGCTTGGTAGCGCGTTTGTTTTGGGTACAAAATGTCACGGGTTCAAATCCTGTCATCCCTACCTATTACTGCTCAGAAGAGCAGTAACAAGGGATCTATTTTAGATCTATCTTTTTTTGAATAAAATTGGACATGACATACATATAATTAATTCTGCAATTTTGGATTCGGATTAAAGAATGTCCGCCTTCTAACCTTTTCGTTTTTTAGAAAAACCAAGAAAAGCGCTCTTAGTTCAGTTCGGTAGAACGTGGGTCTCCAAAACCCAATGTCGTAGGTTCAAATCCTACAGAGCGTGATTTCAATCTTGTTTATTAGATTGTGTCAAAATTCCACTGTTCGCAAATAATTGAGCAGCAATCTGAATTAGACCTCCCACATCTGAAAGCACGAAGGAGGTCAGTCAAAAAAAAGAGCTGTTAATTAATCAAAAGTCCAACTGATCACCACGTCTGTATTGTAAATAAGCAGTTACGAATAATCCAGCCAAAGTAATAGGAATTAGACCTAAGACGATTCCAAATAAAGAAACTTCAACCATTTCAATTTTCTTTTGTTTTCGTTTTTGAAAGGGAGAAAAGAGAGGTACTAGCTATTCCTAGCTCTTAATCTGTATTGCCGATGAATCTCAACCAAAATTGGGTAATTAACACGGTAAGGAACTGTCGAACATATAAAATACCATAGAAATCCTTTTTTATAAAAAAATCTTCATTCAATTAATTTCAAATAAGTCGTATTTTGCTTAGACCAATAAATAGAACTGAGGTTATAGTTAAAGCTGCTAGTAGAAAACCAAAATAACTAGTTATAGTAGGCATGAAGGGACTCAATAAAATATGGTTTTTTATACATATGTTTCTAAAGTACTTCCCTAAGTTTCAATTTTTCAAATTTTCAAAAAAAAAAAAAACTCTATTATCTAACTTCAGTCAAAACATATACCTTTTTTTGAATGAATATGTAAAAATTTGAAAATGAAGTTGTTTGATTCTTTTTTAAAGTGACCTTAGAACCTAGAATACGCCCCCCTTCTACTTTATTCAAATTGAATTTACTTAAATTTGAACTCATTAGATTAACTAGTCGAGCAGTTTTTTTCATTTAATATAATCTATCGAATGAGACCAAAAAGAGGTATCCTACACGGAGAACGAGATCAGCCAACAAAATATTTATTTTAACGAGATTTGAAAAGATAATTAGATTTTTAAAATTTGTAATTAGCAATTTCTATTATCGTTTCCTTTCTAGGTTTTAGGTTTTTTTCTTTCGAGATTATATAGAAAATAGAGTGAAAAACCCATCATCTTTGTAGTTAGTTAAAGAAAGAAAAAAAGAAATAAATTCTCTAACACCTCATTTCTATACTAATTCAAATTGCGTTGCTGTGTCAGAAGAAGGATAGCTATACTGATTCGGTAGACTCTAAAAATACCCTTGGTACTTTATTGACGATCTCACAAAGATGTAATCTCGGTGAATTTGAATTTACTGATTCATCTTTTACAGAATCGATTCCCTACGAGAATATCTGGAGTTCAGTATGTCTGGAAGCACAGGAGAGCGTTCTTTTGCTGATATTATTACCAGTATTCGATACTGGGTCATTCATAGCATTACTATACCTTCCCTATTCATTGCGGGCTGGTTATTCGTGAGCACCGGTTTAGCTTACGATGTGTTTGGGAGCCCTCGTCCAAACGAGTATTTTACCGAGAGCCGACAAGGCATTCCATTAATAACAGGCCGTTTTGATCCTTTGGAACAACTCGACGAATTTAGTAGATCTTTTTAGGAGGACCCAATGACTATAGATAGGACCTATCCAATTTTTACAGTGCGCTGGTTGGCTGTTCATGGACTAGCTGTACCTACCGTTTCTTTTTTGGGGTCAATATCAGCAATGCAGTTCATCCAACGATAAACCTAATTCAATTATAGAGCTATGACACAATCAAATCCGAACGAACAAAATGTTGAATTAAATCGTACCAGTCTCTATTGGGGGTTATTACTTATTTTTGTACTTGCTGTTTTATTTTCTAATTATTTCTTCAATTAAGAAAAGAGCGTAGAATAAGAAAATAAAAAAGAAAGAGTAGTAATTTTCGTATCCCATTCGGATGGATTATATATCATAATTATCTCTGACTGTTTATGTTTCTAGCATGACCACTCGATAAAATGTGGAGGGAAGCGGGATAAATGGCTGATACTACTGGAAGGATTCCTCTTTGGGTAATAGGTACTGTAGCTGGTATTCTTGTGATCGGTTTAATAGGTATTTTCTTTTATGGTTCATATTCAGGATTAGGTTCATCTCTGTAGAAATTTGATGAACTGAGTTATAGACGTGAAAACATAAGAACTCAACGGGGCCCAACTCTTCCTTCTTTGTCTGATTCGAGGGGGTCCCGTTGAACTGCTACTAAGTCATAACAAATTTTTATCGTGTTTTTGAAAAATGAACTTAATTAAATTAGTAGGTTGCGAACATATAGTATTTTTTAACCTTTCAAAGATAGAATAAAAAAGGGGGAATCGCTTAATTTCCCTTTCCTGCTTTCCCGGCTGACATAATATTTTTTATCATTAGATCTCTCATTAAAATTTTGTCTATACTAATAGAAGTTTTTTCTGATTCTTTTTATTTATTTAGTATTTCATCCAAATTGAAATAAAAAAAAAACTAAAAAAAGTAACTACTACTACTATATATACTATTAAATATACTATTAATTAATAGTATATAGAAACAGTAATATATATGTAAACTAAGAATAGGAATTTTTAACGAATGGAATCAAGAAGGACAAGATCGACACAAGAAAAGGATGTCTAAAATTCCTTTTCTTGTGTCGAAGATTAGCAAGACAAATAATACTCCTTATAGTCCCTAAAATTTTTTTGGTTCTTTTTGACGAATTTGATAAAGCTAAATAGATAGATCTAAAAATTCATTTCGGATAATTGAACCTTCTCAAACTGTTTCTTTTTAAGAACCAAAAAGATTTGTGCCAAAACAACCGATCCTAAGAAGAACAAAAGGCCTTGGACACGTAATGGATCTTGAAGTACTATTTCCGCATCCCCCTGACCAAATCCACCCACATTAGGATTACTCGTTAATGGTTGATCGAGTTTAATGGATTCGCCCTCTGAAACAAGAAGTTCTAGGCCTCGAGGGATAATATCAATAACTTGGCGTTCATTTGATGCATCCACTATGGTTATTTCGTATCCCCCTTTTTCTTTTCGTAAAATTTTGCTTATTATCCCTCCTGCTGTAGCATTATAAACTGTATTGTTACTTTTGCTACCATCAGGATAAATCTGACCCCTTCCCCTGTTTCCACCTACGTATATAGGATATTTTAAGAAGTGAACATCTTTATTAGTAGCAGGGTCCGGGGCAAGAATAGGAAAGGTTATTTCACTATATTTTTGACCAGGAACAGGACCTATCACAAGAATATTTTTTTTATTGGGGCGATAATTCTGAAAAGACAGATTTCCTATCTTTTCTTTCATCTCGGGTGAAATACGATCGGGGGGGGCTAATTCAAACCCCTCCGGTAAAATAAGAACAGCTCCCACATTCAAAGCTCCTTTTTTCCCATTAGCTAGAACTTGTTTTAGTTGCATATCATAAGGAATTTTAACAACTGCTTCAAATACAGTATCAGGAAGTACCGCCTGTGGAACCTCAATATCCACGGGCTTACTAGCTAAATGGCAATTGGCACATACAATACGCCCAGTTGCCTCTCGTGGATTTTCATAATTCTGCTGGGCAAAAATAGGATATGCACTTGAAATGGATGCCCAAGTTATTATATATATCATGAGTGAGACAGATATGGAGCGAGTAATCTCTTCCCTTATCCAAGAAAAGGTATTTCTAGTTTGCATGGTCCAATCATTTATCCCGAAAATTGCTACAATAAAGTTAGGTAGGTCGATAATATACTTCCCTAGCCACAATTCTGCTATTTACATTTACTGAAAAAAAAAATTTTGTTGAAATATACAAGGAATCCCTCAGGGGTAAAAAGAGTAAAGTAAATACGACTTTGATTTGGTTATGATGTATAAATTAGAATTGGATCAGTGAATCATTTTTTAGTCATTTATTGCATGATAAATCACTACAAGTGACGGAGATACACGATTTAAATAACGAAAGATCCAATATTTAAAAATTGTATCAAGAATGACTGGAAAGGTAGAAACAAGACCAGATAAAATTTGCTCATAATGAGCGAATCCAAAATCTTTGTAAATATAACCAATCATGAGTTCCCAACCATGAGGCGAATGAAATCCGATACATAAATCGGTTAATAAAAGAATCGAAAAAGCTTTAATTGTATCACTTAAATTATATAGGAATTCTTGAACCCAAGAATTCAGAAGAAAAAGCTTTTCTTTACCCCAAAAGGAATAACCACTTAGAATAACGAAAGATATTAGATTTGTCGAGAAGTGCAAGATTGTATGGATACGATACTCATTGTGTATCTTGATGAATTGGATCGTTTCTTTGTGGATTCCTAGACGAAATTGGTGTAAATCGGTTTCTGGGTATTCCTTTATCATTTCATCCAGCTGGAATAGTTCCTCTAATTGTATGAATTTTTCTAGAACACTTTTTTCTTGAATATCATTCAAAAAAGTTTCGCATTGTCTAGTATTCCACCAATTAGTAATCCAAGTTTTCAAACTTTTCTTACAGCAGAGAGAGATCAACCAGGGCAAAAAGACTAGAGATGTAAAAAAAAAAAAAGGAATGAATGCTTTCTGTTTTGGCATTTTGAATCTGTGAATTTTTAATGAACCTACCGCACTTGTTGATTCTATTAGATCGAGTATTTATATCGAGCATGAGTTTCTATTCTAATTAGAATGTATTGAGCCTATGAATCCATTTTATCTTTTTCTTTTGATTCAATACTGAGTCTTTGCTTTGAATCTAGAAAGAATACAGAAATAGACTCAGAATACACTTCCAATTTGAATCAAGAAAAAATGTGATTTCCAGGATGTTATTCTCCCTTTTTTTGAGCAATACTAAAAGAACTTTTTCAAATTTTTCAAATAAAAAAGATTATTTTATTTTCGAAACAAAGAAACTCCCTTTCTTTTCTATCAAATATATCAAAAAAAACGAGCATAAAAGAATAGATGAATATTCAATTGAAAAAAAAAACAAAGAAATTCTCTCGTTTTTTCTTCCTACTGCCAAAGCATATTAGTCTTTTAAAATTAATTAATTTCAAAAAACTTCAATTGGTACACGCAAGAAGTAAGCCAATTCAGCAGCTTTTTGCTCAATTTCCCGTGTAGTAAAATTCTCATCAGTACGAATTAAAGGAATAGCCCCTTGACCTCGAATTTCCATATAAAGGACACGCCGAGCAGAAACACCCTCTTTAACTTCTATTCTGATGGACTGAATATCTTTCATAAGGAATCGTAAAAAGATGCGACGACTTTTTCCAGGAAATCCCCAACGAAAAATACGCACTATTCCTTCTTTTCGGTCGAAAAGATCATAACCACTACCCACATTCCACAAAATAGTGCACCACAAATAGCAACTAATAAAGAGACCTGCGATCCCATAGAAAGACATTACAATCCCTTGTGGAAAAAAAACGATTTGCTGAGACGCAAATAACGATATCAAATTTCTACCAAGATAACTGGAAGTTCCAACCAATAAGAATCCTAATGAACCTAAAAATAAGATAAAGGCCCAGCAGAAATTACTTGTTTTTCGAGACCCCGTTATGAATTCTATCCATATAGATTCTGATCGCCAACTCATATATATTAGATCCAGTTATACAATTTTTTGGAATTGAGAAAATATGACTTTCCTTTTTTGTTTTCAAAAAAATTCTCATGAACTATTTTGTTGTGAACCTTTACCTTAGGAGTAATTCATAGAATTGTTTATATCTAAAAAAAGAACATCTCCTTCCTTTATATGATCTTAACTATATAGATAAAAAATAGATAAAAATCAATATATTAGATTTGAATTTCATACATAGGCCCGAGGGTGATCTATTTTTGAAAAGAGCACAAATTTTTTTACCCTATAATACGTTTACACATGCATAAGCGCTTTTTTTAGTTATGTTTGTAGGAATCTATGTATTATACAATATTCTACTAAATGGATCTTATCAAATCGAAGTTTTTAAAATCAAAAAGGAGTGATACGATTAGGTCTCATCCGATCTAAAAAATCTTATTTTTTTGAATATGAAGAAATAAAGAAGCCATTGCAAGTGCCGGAAAGACTAGGCCTACTAAAGGCACAAAAATAGAGGGTAAGTTATTGAAAGTTGTCATAAAATGCGTACCTCAATTTAATATTTGTACCTGTTATTGTTATATTCTGAATTCTAAAGATATCTTAGAATATTTTGTATTTTTATTATTTCTATTATATATATTATATAATTATACTAAGTATCTTTAAGTAAATATATATCTAATACTAATATAGATATAGAACCTAATAGAAATATAATCAAAAAATAGGTACAAAAAACGCCAAACTAAATAAATGGACTTATTTATCTTTCAAAATAACATAGATGTATCATAGTCCCCCTGTTAGATTTATTATTCTTTTTGTTATTTTTGTCTTCTAATAGTCATTAATAAAGAAACAATTTTATTCCATTACAAATTTCTAAAAAATTGATTAGAATCTGATTCCACAACAGGGAATTATCGGGAAATGCAAAAAGATGAAAGACTCTCTATCGATCTGTATATCTCTCTATTTGAATTATCTATACATATGTAAGCAAGAGAGGAAAATTCATTTTTCGGGGTTTTCGTTTAATTCTGATAAACTAACTGTTCTATTTGATTTAATTTTTGTTCAAAGGAAAAAAAGCATGGAGCTGAAATAACTCACTCACAACACCTTTTAAAGGATTACGTGGTACAATTGCATCCAATAAGCCCTTACGTAATAAAGATTCAGCTGCTTGTGAACCCTCAGGCACGGCTTTTTTCAATGTTTGTTCAATTACTCTTTTACCCGCAAATGCAATATAGGCATAGGGTTCGGCAATAATGATATCCCCCAACATACCAAAACTAGCTGTCACCCCACCGGTAGTAGGAGATGTAAGAATTGATATATAGAATAACTTTTTACTTGATTGATAATCACATAAAACCGAAGAAATTTTAGCCATTTGCATCAAACTTAAACTTCCTTCTTGCATTCGTGCTCCTCCGGAAGAACACACTAAAATAAGAGGTAAACATTGATTGGTAGCATACTCGATCAAACGAGTTATTTTTTCGCCTACTACTGATCCCATACTACCCCCCATAAATTGAAAATCCATAACCCCAAGGGCTACCGGAATACCGTTTAGTTGACCTGTACCTGTTTGAACAGCGTCAGTCAATCCTGTCGTTTTTTGAGCAGAGTCAATACGATTTTTATAAGGTTCCTCCCTCGAATGAAATTTAATGGGATCCGCAGAGACCATGTCTTCATCCATAGGATTCCAAGTACCCGGATCAATCGAAAGCTCGATTCTCTCTGAACTAGTCATTTTCAAATAATGTCCACATTCTTCACAAACATTCATTTCGACTTTCTTATACATTAATCCATAACAATTGTCGCATTGAATCCACAATTGATTGTAGTTTTTAGTTATATCGAAATCCTTAGAACTCATTAAATTACTACGATTCCTATTAGTTCTTATCTTGTAATTTTTGCTTTCACGAATCTTTCCACTTTCACTACAAATGAAATTATAAATGTAACTTTCATTGGAATTATTACTCTCGCTTAAAAAGTGACTATCAATACAGATGTGAGAACGAAAATAAGAGTCAATGCAACTATTCATGTGATTATTACAATTATATTTAGTATCCTTAATGTAAGGATCATAGTGCGGATCCTTGTCACTTTTAGATCTATTATTCAGATAACTAGAACTACAATAACTATAAAAAAAAAATTCTAGGTCACTCAAATCAGTGTTAATCTCAAATTTTTTTTTTTTTATATCAAAATATATAGAATAACAATTCTTATTACTATCCCTAACAAAAAAGGTGTCATCCGATATGAAATTCCGAATGTCTTTGTAGCTAACTAAAAGATCAACCTTATTGTTAGAACGCTCACCCCAACCATAAAAGTTTTTATCCATATCATATAGAAACCGGTCTTTATATATAGTAGTCTTTTGAATAGGAGCAAAACTATCCATTGCTTTACTTAGCTCGCCTTTGTATTCCAATTCTCCCTTAGAAAATATCAAATTGAACCACGATTTTTCCATAGAGCTTTTGGCCTCTATTTACATGAAAATACAATAACAATAGATGAATAGTCATTCAATGAAAAATTGAAAAATGCAAAAATTTTTTGAATAGTTCATTTGCTATTCAGAGTACGCAATCGATGCAATTGCTAAGATTATTAAGTAAAAGTAAAGTAATTGAAATTAATAAATTTCAATTCTAAACGAAAATAAGGATTTTCTTATATTGTGTAAAATTCTCCTAAAAAAAAAAAAAAAGAAATATTTGTTCTTCGCTTATGAATAGAACGATATGAAGAACTTTTTTAGTAAAATCTCGTATACTAAATATAAAATAAAATAAAAAAAGGTTTTTATTCCAATATGGAATGAAAAGGACAACATGCAGGATGGGTCGAAGAAGTGGGGATACTTGGTTCAAGCCCTGACACGAAACGTAAAATAAAGAATACAACAATCCTAAGAATCCATATTTCGTATAGGATTTCTTATGGACACAACACTACAATACAAAATTGTAGTTGTGTTTAATCTTCTTTTTTTTTTTTTAAGATTTTCTATATCTTAAATAAGATAAGTATGTATCTATCAAAATCTATCAAAAATAGTATATACAATAGATAAACTCGGCTCAATCCTTTTAGTAAAAAAAAAGGATTGAGCCGAGTTTAATTGCAATTAAACTAATAAAACGGACGTGAATTACTAATCTAATTTATCTATGCTTCGTCATCTAATTTATCGATAGTTGGGAAGTTAAATCTGATCTCCTTCCATACTTCACAAGCAGCAGCTAGTTCAGGACTCCACTTGCAAGCCTCACGGATAATTTCATTACCCTCAACAGCAAGATCACGTCCCTCATTACGAGCTTGTACACATGCTTCCAGAGCGACTCGGTTAGCTACGGCACCCGGTGCATTTCCCCAAGGGTGGCCTAAAGTTCCGCCCCCGAATTGTAGTACGGAATCGTCTCCAAAGATCTCGGTCAAAGCAGGCATATGCCAAACGTGAATACCCCCCGAAGCCACAGGCAGAACACCCGGTAGTGAGACCCAATCTTGAGTGAAAAAGATACCGCGGCTTCTATCTTTTTCAACATAATCATCGCGCAGTAAATCAACAAAGCCCAAAGTTGACTCTCTGTCTCCTTCAAGTTTACCTACTACTGTACCCGCGTGAACATGATCTCCACCAGATAAACGTAAAGCTTTAGCTAGTACACGGAAGTGCATACCATGATTCTTCTGTCTATCAATAACAGCGTGCATTGCACGGTGGATGTGAAGAAGTAGGCCATTATCTCGGCAATAATGAGCCAAACTAGTATTTGCAGTGAATCCCCCTGTTAAGTAGTCATGCATTACAATAGGAACTCCCAATTCTCTGGCAAATACAGCTCTTTTTATCATTTCTTCGCATGTACCCGCAGTAGCATTCAAATAATGCCCTTTGATTTCACCTGTTTCAGCCTGTGATTTATAAATCGCTTCGGCACAAAATAAGAAACGGTCTCTCCAACGCATAAATGGTTGGGAGTTCACATTCTCATCATCTTTGGTAAAATCAAGTCCACCACGTAGACATTCATAAACTGCTCTACCATAGTTCTTCGCGGATAACCCCAGTTTAGGTTTAATAGTACATCCTAATAGGGGACGTCCATACTTGTTCAATTTATCTCTTTCAACTTGGATACCATGAGGGGGTCCCTGGAAAGTTTTAGTATAAGCAGGAGGGATTCGCAGATCCTCTAGACGTAGAGCAGCTAGGGCTTTGAACCCAAATACATTACCCACAATCGAGGTAAACATGTTAGTAACCGAACCTTCTTCAAAAAGGTCTAAGGGGTAAGCTACATACGCAATAAATTGAGTTTCTTCTCCTGGAACGGGCTCGATGTGGTAGCATCGTCCTTTGTAACGATCAAGGCTGGTAAGCCCATCGGTCCACACAGTTGTCCATGTACCAGTAGAAGATTCAGCAGCTACCGCAGCTCCTGCTTCTTCGGGTGGAACTCCGGGTTGCGGAGTGACTCGGAATGCTGCCAAGATATCAGTATCCTTGGTTTCATATTCAGGAGTATAATAAGTCAATTTATACTCTTTAACACCAGCTTTGAATCCAACACTTGCTTTAGTCTCTGTTTGTGGTGACATAAGTCCCTCCCTACAAGTCATGAATTTAGAATTCTTGCAATAAAACAAAACAACAAGGTCTACTCGACATAAATTAGGAATAGATTTAATTAACCTTTTTCACAGGAATCTTTCACAAAATTATCAACTAATCAGAATGATTCTTTATTAGACCATGATATTTGATTCGCCAAATACATCATTATTGTATATTCTTTCATATGTATAGCGCAACCTAATACTTGTTTTTCAAGTTTTGAATCTTTGACTTTTTATAAATCGAAATATTTAATATTAAAATAATAATAAAATCACTCTTGACAGTAATAAATGTTGTATATGTAAATCCTAGATATGACAATATGCGGAATTAATCCATGAAAATGAAAAAAAAAAGCTAATGAGATCGAAATAATGAATAAGAAATCTAGTTTCGAATTCGCTAGATAAAAAAAAGTCTTGCCTATTATGATAAAGAAATCAAAGACTTTCCGCAATTTTTTTTTATTCATATATTTTTTTTTTTTAAGTAGGTTTCGGTTAGTTGAGCTTGAAAATGACCATTCCTTCATTGAATAAGTAAAAACTGGAATTGCACATTCGCTTGGGTGGTACCAACGAAACCGAGTGCTTACTCCCATCTATTATTGAATTAACCGATCAATTTGCTATCGACGATTTTTTATGTATTCGAAAAATTGCGCAACAAAATTTAACATATTTTTTTTATTATGAGAATAAATCCTACTCCTTCGGATCCAGAGGTTTTGATACGTGAAAAAAAAAACCTGGGACGGATTGCCCAAATCATTGGTCCGGTACTGGATGTAGCCTTTCCCCCGGGCAAGATGCCTAATATTTACAATGCTCTGGTGGTTAAGGGTCGAGATACTCTTGGTCAAGAAATTAATGTGACTTGTGAAGTACAACAATTATTAGGAAATAATCGAGTTAGAGCTGTAGCTATGAGCGCGACAGAGGGTTTAAAGAGAGGAATGGACGTGGTTGATATGGGAAATCCTCTAAGTGTTCCAGTCGGCGGAGCGACTCTAGGACGAATTTTCAACGTACTTGGGGAACCTGTTGATAATTTAGGCCCTGTTGATACTCGCACAACATCTCCTATCCATAAATCCGCGCCTGCTTTTATACAATTAGATACAAAATTATCTATTTTTGAAACAGGAATTAAAGTAGTAGATCTTTTGGCCCCTTATCGTCGTGGGGGAAAAATAGGACTATTTGGTGGGGCTGGCGTGGGTAAAACAGTACTAATTATGGAATTGATCAACAATATTGCCAAAGCTCATGGTGGTGTATCCGTATTTGGTGGAGTAGGCGAACGGACTCGTGAAGGAAATGATCTTTACATGGAAATGAAAGAATCTGGAGTAATTAATGAACAAAATCTTGCGGAATCAAAAGTAGCTCTAGTCTACGGTCAGATGAATGAACCGCCGGGAGCTCGTATGAGAGTTGGTCTGACTGCCTTAACTATGGCAGAATATTTCCGAGATGTTAATGAGCAAGACGTACTTCTATTTATCGACAATATCTTCCGTTTCGTACAAGCAGGATCCGAGGTATCCGCCTTATTGGGTAGAATGCCTTCTGCTGTGGGTTATCAACCCACCCTTAGTACCGAAATGGGTTCTTTACAAGAAAGAATTACTTCTACGAAAAAAGGGTCCATAACCTCTATTCAAGCAGTTTATGTACCTGCGGACGATTTGACTGACCCCGCTCCTGCCACCACATTTGCACATTTAGATGCGACTACCGTACTATCAAGAGGATTAGCTGCCAAAGGTATCTATCCAGCAGTAGATCCTTTAGATTCAACGTCAACTATGCTACAACCTCGAATCGTTGGCGAGGAACATTATGAAACTGCGCAACAAGTCAAGCAAACTTTACAACGTTACAAGGAGCTTCAGGACATTATAGCTATCCTGGGGTTGGACGAACTATCCGAAGAGGATCGCTTAACCGTAGCAAGAGCACGAAAAATTGAGCGTTTCTTATCACAACCCTTTTTCGTAGCAGAAGTATTTACAGGTTCTCCGGGAAAATATGTTGGTCTAGCGGAAACAATTAGAGGGTTTAAACTGATCCTTTCCGGAGAATTTGATTCTCTTCCCGAACAGGCCTTTTACTTAGTGGGTAACATCGATGAAGCTACTGCGAAGGCTACGAACTTAGAAATGGAGAGTAAATTGAAGAAATGACCTTAAATCTTTGTGTACTGACTCCGAATCGAATTGTTTGGGATTCAGAAGTAAAAGAAATTATTTTATCTACTAATAGTGGACAAATTGGCGTATTACCAAATCATGCGCCGATTGCCACAGCTGTTGATATAGGTATTTTGAAAATACGCCTTAATAACCAATGGTTAACGATGGCTCTGATGGGCGGTTTTGCTAGAATAGGCAATAATGAAATCACTATTTTAGTAAATGATGCAGAGAAGAATAGTGACATTGATCCACAAGAAGCTCAGCAAACTCTTGAAATAGCAGAAGCTAACTTGAGAAAAGCTGAAGGCAAGAGACAAACAATTGAGGCAAATCTAGCTCTCAGACGAGCTCGTACACGAGTCGAGGCTCTTAATACGATTTGATTTTGTAACTAGCTGACGTGTAAAAAAAAAAGAATGTATAAAAAAAAATAGGATCGAAAGGCGAGAAAAAAAAAAAAAAGAAAAAAAACTGGTTACAAAAACTTATTAGACACCATGGATCATGGTGTCTAATTAAGTTATACCTACTATTGGATTTGAACCAATGACTCCTGCCGTATGAAAGCAATACTCTAACCACTGAGTTAAGTAGGTTATTTATCATCGTAAAGAGAAAGCAAGGGGGTACCTATCACATCGATAGGATTATAAATCTAATATTATTTCTAAGCAATACCAATAAACAACGAGATTCAAGAGATATAATGTTTGATCATGTAATATTATTAATTAATGTATTAATGTAATATTAATCTTGACAAGAAATTATCTACATGATAAGATAAAATGTGTATCACAAATACAAGGGCTATAGCTCAGTTAGGTAGAGCACCTCGTTTACACGTGCGCCAAAGTTTTTCAGAGGAGTTCATCACGCAATCAAACCAATTGATTGGTCTTATTAATAAATCGATGTCTTACTCCACGACTTTTTTTTAGGAAAAAAAGAGGAGAACAACAGCCTGACATTAGGTCCTATTAAAGTACCCCGTTAGGTAGGGAATGAATAGAACCCATCATTGATTTGAGATATTGATAGGGTGAATACCCAGTCTACTTAATGCTAGGCAGAATGAGTATAAGGAACTCAAAAATAATCTTTTCGTCTTATGAACCTTAAGGTGTATCAAGTTTCATGTTTGATTTTTTAATCAGGATGTTAGAGACTATATTTAACTTAAGTTGATCTAGACCAAAAGCAAACCTACGTCAAGAGAACCCAACCCTCCTTTGAAACACTTTGGTAGTTCTTCTGTATTGTATTAGAATTAAAAAAAACCAATCAGAGTACTTGGAACCATTTCTTATCTTTTTTTTTAAGAAAAAATTTGGTAGACTAACTGATCTTTCTATCAGTTAATGAAAGAGCCCAATGCAAAAAAAATGCATGTTGGGTCTTTGAAAGAGTTCGAATCATTTTGATAATAATAAGTTCGAACTCTTTTACCGAGCAGGTCTACGGTTCGAGTCCGTATAGCCCTAACTAAGAAATTGATTCGAATAAATGACATTCAAATCAAAATAATTGGATAATTTTTTTACTTAATTATTGTATTCTTTATTTCTAACTGGTTACGTTTAATTACTTGGTTCATAAAAAAAATTCCCATACCCCAAACCATAAGTCCTGGGGATCGTTCAGAATAAAACGGAAAACGGCATTTTATTTCAATAGATCCAACCACTATCTATATATCGATATATCTAGATAGATACTGATAGTTTAGAATAAACTTTTTTTTCTTCATTAATTTTCATAGTCGTAAGTGGATTTTTTGTTTATACTTCAAAATTTTAAAAACAAAGAAATTTTTCTACATTTTTTTGATTTCTAACTAAAACATAACCAAAATTTCATAAACAGAAATCAAAAAAATTACTAGTTATTAATCATATTACTATTATATTATTAATATTAGAAACTATTCGTAATAGAAACATGGAAATATTAAGTAATTAAGTGTACTTAAAATAAGATTACAATTAATAAATCTTAAAATGAGACGTCTACCACAGCAACCAAACGAAAATAAATAATTCGATTAACCTGAATTTTTGTTTTGACTCAAGAATTCTATATCCCTTGCCCAATCCACTCCGACTGGAATTGACTAGGCGGGTTTTTTTTTTTCCATATTCATAGGAGTTCGTCTATGTTTCTGCTTTACGAATATGATATTTTCTGGGCATTTTTAATAATATCAAGTGCTATTCCTGTTTTGGCATTTCTAATTTCCGGAGTTTTATCTCCAATTAGGAAGGGGCCGGAGAAACTTTCTAGTTATGAATCTGGTATAGAACCGATCGGGGATGCTTGGTTACAATTTAGAATCCGTTATTATATGTTTGCTCTAGTTTTTGTTGTTTTTGATGTTGAAACCGTTTTTCTGTATCCGTGGGCAATGAGTTTCGATGTACTGGGGGTATCTGCTTTTATAGAAGCTTTCATTTTCTTGCTTATCCTAATTCTTGGTTTAGTTTATGCATGGCGAAAGGGAGCATTGGAATGGTCTTAGTTCGTTTCCTGAATACTTGTACAATAAAAAAAAGTAAAAAAAAAACCATTGAACCAATTATGAATTCCATTAAGTTTCCCGTACTTGATCGAACAACAAAAAATTCAGTTATTTCAACTACGTTAAATGATCTTTCAAATTGGTCAAGACTTTCCAGCCTATGGCCGCTTCTTTATGGTACCAGTTGTTGTTTCATTGAATTTGCCTCATTAATAGGCTCCCGATTTGACTTTGATCGTTATGGGCTAGTACCAAGATCCAGTCCTAGACAGGCGGACCTTATTTTAACAGCAGGTACAGTAACAATGAAAATGGCTCCTTCTTTAGTGAGATTATATGAACAAATGCCTGAACCAAAGTATGTTATTGCTATGGGAGCCTGTACAATTACAGGGGGGATGTTCAGTACTGATTCTTATAGTACTGTTCGAGGAGTTGATAAGCTAATTCCTGTAGATGTCTATTTGCCGGGCTGTCCACCTAAACCAGAGGCTGTTATAGACGCTATAACAAAGCTTCGTAAGAAAATAGCTAGAGAAATTTATAAGGATCGAATTAGACCTCAACAGGGTAATCGGTGTTTTACTACCAATCACAAGTTTTTTGTTGTACGCAGTACGCATGCTGGAAATTATGATCAAGAATTACTCTATCCACCATCATCTACTTCAGAGATCTCTACTGAAACATTTTTTAAATACAAAAGTCCAGTATCTCCCCACGAATTTGTGAATTAGGGAGGATTTTAGAGAATAAGAAAAAAATCTTCATAAATTAGAACTAATGTGAAATACTTATTTTATATAAAAAAGGTGTGGGGGAAATAAAAAAAATGCAGGGCACTTTGTCCGTTTGGCTAGCCAAACGCGGGCTAGTTCATAGATCGTTGGGCTTCGATTACCAAGGAATAGAGACTTTACAAATAAAGCCCGAAGATTGGCATTCTATTGCTGTAATTTTATATGTATATGGTTACAATTATTTACGTTCGCAATGTGCCTACGATGTGGCACCAGGTGGCCTCTTAGCCAGTGTGTATCATCTTACGAGAATAGAATATGGTGTCAATCAAGCGGAAGAAGTCTGTATAAAAGTATTTACTCACAGGA
>JAIUCV010001292.1:7500-17500 GCA_026724425.1 Erythrophleum ivorense | reverse complement strand
TTTTTTTTACATGATTTTTAATGTACTTTCAAAATCAAAGAAGATTGAAAAGACTTCTTTCACCTTTTTATAAGAGTTACCACGCCGTTTATATTATGTCATAGAAACTTCCATATAGAAATATATATTGGGTAAAAGGTTTAGATCTTTGCAAAATAAATCAAGAAAATAAAGGCAAATTTTTGTGATTTATTTTATTTATATATATTGTATATACAATAAAATAAAATCTGTATATTGAGAGAATATATCTTCTGACTCTTTGTATTCCAAGAAACTGTTGGAGTGGATTTCACATCATTTATCATTATCATTTAGTTCAGTTTTAATTTTGTTTAGTTTTGTACAATTTCAATAAAAAAAGGAGTCTTTATGTCACGTTACCGAGGGCCTCGTTTTAAAAAAATACGCCGTCTGGGGGCTTTACCGGGACTAACTAGTAAAAGGCCTAGGGCAGGAAGCGATCTTAGAAACCAATCACGCTCCGGAAAAAAATCTCAATATCGTATTCGTTTAGAAGAAAAACAAAAATTGCGTTTTCATTATGGTCTTACAGAACGCCAATTACTTAAATATGTTCGTATCGCCGGAAAAGCCAAGGGGTCAACAGGTCAAGTTTTATTACAATTACTTGAAATGCGTTTGGATAACATCCTTTTTCGATTGGGTATGGCTTTGACTATTCCTCAAGCGCGCCAATTAGTTAACCATGGACATATTTTAGTTAATGGTCGCATAGTTGATATACCAAGTTATCGCTGCAAACCCCGAGATATTATTACGGTGAAGGATGAACAAAACTCTCGAACTTTGGTTCAAAATCTTCTTGATTCATCTGCCCCCGAGGAATTGCCAAACCATCTGACTCTTCACACATTCCAATATGAAGGGTTAGTCAATCAAATAATAGATAGGAAATGGGTCGGTTTGAAAATAAATGAATTGCTTGTCGTAGAATATTACTCTCGACAGACTTAATAAACCTAACTTAAGTAAAAAAAAAAATAACTAAAAACAATAGTTCGGACAACTCCCCTTTGCCCTCTTTTTTGATTAAAAAGGCGCGAGGTAAGGGATTTTGTCGGGGAATCTTTTTCCTATTCATGTATCATAGATTGGTAGGGAGGTTTGGATTCATTGTTTGCTCTTCCCAGGATTTTCCATATCAAAGCAATTTAGATTTTATATCTATTTTTTTTTATTTGATACATTGTGGTCAATCACGTAAGATCTGTGAATTAGTGGAAAGTATGGAAAGAGAGGGATTCGAACCCTCGGTAAACAGAAGTCTACATAACAGTTCCAATGTTACGCCTTCAACCACTCGGCCATCTCTCCGACATCAGGATTATGACTGAGTACCTGGGTGAATAGCGAGTGATTCATCAATGTTTTTTAGATTCTGGTTAATAGATACCTTTTTTTACCGGAAAAAATGGGACATTGGACGTAGATAAAAGGTTTTTTTATTTTAACGAGTCCGCTTTTATGTTAGTTCGTACTATACAATTCCTTTGTTTGTGAAAATATTTTATCACAAAAGAAAAGGTAAAGGAAATAAAAAGAGTTATAGAATGGATTACTACCTATGCCAAGATCACGTATAAATGGAAATTTTATTGATAAAACCTTTACAATTATAGCCGATATCTTATTACGAGTCATTCCGACAACTTCCGGAGAAAAAGAGGCATTTACTTATTACAGAGATGGTGCGATTTGATTATCATTATTTTTTTTCTCGCCGGTTTGGAATAGAAAGAAAAACGAGTATTAAAAAAATCTACGCTTTTGAAGGTGAAGTTTATAATATAAAAAAGCAATCCCTTCTGTCATGTATCCACGATTAATGCAGCCTTAGATGCTTCAATTGTCAATTCTAGTATTGAGCAAAAGGTTTTTACCTATGGTTCGTTCCCGTATTACAGATCAATCCTACTACACTAATACAATATACGAATAGGAGGCATAGGGGAAGAAGCACTACGCCGAGAAATCAACAACACGAAAACTTTCTTCAAAATGATTCCTTTTCTTTCTTCTTCTTTGGGATTGGGACTAATTAAAATGGTTGGAACAATAAACATCCATCTCGTTCGTACTTTGGATACCCGTATAACCATTGAAGACTGTTGAAGTGACTAATTCCTGGAAATTTAGGGGCGTTGAGAACAAAGAAATTTTTAGAGTTTCCTTTTTTATTTTTATCTAGCATGAACCCACTTGGTAGTAAGAAAAGATCTTTTGCAAGAAGGTTGGCTAGGGATTTCTTGTAAAAACATTAGCCCCGCTTAGTTCATAATGACATCAAATTTTTCCATATATTATTTTCATTATGCACTTAAAGGAGGAGCCGTATGAGATGAAAATCTCACATACGGTTCTGAAACGGAGAATTCGTTAAAGCGAATGACGACCGTAACGGATGTCGGCTCAATCTGAAGGAAATTATGCGGAAGCATTACAGAATTATTATGAAGCTATGCGACTAGAAATTGACCCCTATGATCGAAGTTATATACTCTATAATATAGGCCTTATCCACACAAGTAATGGGGAACATACCAAAGCTTTAGAATATTATTTTCGGGCATTAGAACGAAACCCCTTTTTACCACAAGCTTTTAATAATATGGCTGTGATCTGCCATTACGTGCGACTATCTCCACTATAGAAAAAAAGAACGAACAGCTAGTCAATGAAATACTAGAAACAAAAAAAGGACTTTCTACATAAGCATCGTCCAAAAACGATTTTTTATCAGCTGTAGCAAATAAATAAACTTCATAGATCGAAATATGAAGTGAAGACTAGATATGCCTAAATACTTTCTCGATGGATAAAAAAAGATTTAATTGATAGAGGAAGCACCGTAAAGATCAATTGGAAAGGTTTTTGACCGATACAACAAGAGCTGTTTATTTATATCATAATATGAGATAAATCTTAGGAATCTACTTATGTAATAGAGTGGATCCCCTAAGGTATTAAGCAGCGGTGTAGCATCAGATCCTAAAGACAGTAAGTCTTTTTCTTTTTTATGAAGTATGAAAAAATATGAAAAAAGTCTTTTTCAAAGATTCTATATAAATTTTTATATGAAAGCGGGATAGTTACCTTTCAGAAAATTCTAATATCTAATAACAGTGAACATGCTTTTTTTCTGAAGGTAGGAGAAAAGATAAAACTTATTATATTAATTAATATATTAATTCAAAATCTATTAATTAAATCAAAATGAAAGTTTGAAACTCGTGTAATTACTCTCTTTTGTTTAATCCAAGAAAAACCGAAAGAAATCTCATTCAACATTCAATTAGAGATAAAGTGAAAGTAGGTTAAAAAACTGGTACACTAAAAGAGTTGGTTGTCGAGCCGTATGAGGTAGGAAACTCTCAAGTACGGTTCTCAGGGAGGGAATTGACACGCCTATTCCGACCGTGGAGAACAGGCCATTCAACAAGGAGATTCTGAAATGGCGGAGGCTTGGTTCGCTCAAGCCGCCGAGTATTGGAAACAGGCTATAACGCTTACTCCTGGTAATTATATTGAAGCACAGAATTGGTTGACGATCACGAGGCGCTTCGAATAAGAACTTTTCCTTTGTTTCTTTTTTTTTATTCTATATATATCTTTATTTGTTTTTACAATTAATCGTTTTTTAGTTTCTTGGCCCTCTCGGGCAAATAAAACAGATCCTGTTTTTTCTATCAAAAGAACCAATAAAAGAAAAAAAATTTCATTATATCCTTTTCTCAAATCGTTCTATTTTATCTGGTATTCTCTAGGGGTAAGTAGTACATGAATATGAGAATATCTCGTTTTTTTCCATTTTTTTCTTTTCTACTATTAAAACCAATAAACGAGATTTGAAAATAATTAAATATCAATACTAGAATGTTTCTTAGTAATGACTAATAAGCGTTTATTGAAATAGAACAATATCCTCTATTTAAAAACATAAAAAATAGGCTACAGTTCGGAACTTATAATTGAAATCTGAATACACTAGATTAGGTTATAAAAAAAACTCTTTGTATACCAATGTAAAGGCGCGAAAACTTTTTTTAATGAAAAAAGGGTCCGTTGAGCACCCTATGGATATGTCATAATAGATCCGAACACTTGCCCCAGATCGACTTCCAGATCATAATTGCTCTAGTGAATAACTAAAGAAAATAGCTGAATAGATGAGAGATAGAAGAGAAAAAAATTCTAAGCATCTCTCATCGGTTCACTAATTACTTGAGTGACTGTTGGCGGGTTTCTTTGTATGTGTTGTCCGGAAAGAGGAGGACTCAATGATTATTCGTTCGCCGGAACCGGAAGTCAAAATTTTGGTAGATAGGGATCCCATAAAAACTTCTTTCGAGGAATGGGCTAAACCCGGTCATTTCTCAAGAACAATAGCTAAGGGACCTGATACTACCACTTGGATCTGGAACCTACATGCTGATGCTCACGATTTTGATAGTCATACCAGTGATTTGGAGGAAATCTCTCGAAAAGTATTTAGTGCTCATTTCGGCCAACTCTCTATCATCTTTCTTTGGCTGAGTGGCATGTATTTCCACGGTGCTCGTTTTTCCAATTATGAAGCATGGCTGAGTGATCCTACTCACATTGGACCTAGTGCTCAGGTGGTTTGGCCAATAGTGGGCCAAGAAATCCTGAATGGAGATGTGGGCGGGGGCTTCCGAGGAATCCAAATAACCTCTGGCTTTTTTCAGATTTGGCGAGCATCTGGAATAACTAGTGAATTACAACTTTATTGTACCGCAATTGGCGCATTGGTCTTCGCAGCTTTAATGCTTTTTGCTGGTTGGTTCCATTATCACAAAGCAGCTCCAAAATTGGCTTGGTTCCAAGATGTAGAATCTATGTTGAATCACCATTTAGCAGGGCTACTAGGACTTGGGTCTCTTTCTTGGGCAGGACATCAAGTACATGTATCTTTACCGATTAACCAATTTCTAAATGCTGGAGTAGATCCTAAAGAAATACCACTTCCTCATGAATTTATCTTGAATCGGGATCTTTTGGCTCAACTTTATCCAAGTTTTGCTGAAGGAGCAACCCCCTTTTTTACCTTGAATTGGTCAAAATACTCGGAATTTCTTACTTTTCGTGGCGGATTAGATCCAGTGACCGGGGGTCTATGGTTAACCGATATAGCACATCATCATTTAGCTATCGCAATTCTTTTCCTCATTGCGGGTCATATGTATAGAACTAACTGGGGTATTGGTCATGGTCTAAAAGATATTTTAGAGGCTCATAAAGGTCCATTTACAGGCCAAGGCCATAAAGGTCTGTATGAAATTCTAACAACATCATGGCATGCTCAATTATCTCTTAACCTAGCTATGTTAGGCTCTTTAACCATTGTTGTAGCTCACCATATGTATTCGATGCCCCCTTATCCATATCTAGCTACTGACTATGCTACACAACTGTCATTGTTCACACATCACATGTGGATTGGTGGATTTCTCATAGTTGGTGCTGCTGCGCATGCAGCCATTTTTATGGTAAGAGACTACGATCCAACTACTCGATACAACGATTTATTAGATCGTGTCCTGCGGCATCGCGATGCAATCATATCACATCTCAACTGGGTATGTATATTTCTAGGCTTCCACAGTTTTGGTTTGTATATTCATAATGATACCATGAGTGCTTTAGGGCGTCCACAAGATATGTTTTCAGATACTGCTATACAATTACAACCAGTCTTTGCTCAATGGATACAAAATACCCATGCTTTAGCACCGGGTGTAACAGCCCCCGGTGAAACAGCGAGCACCAGTTTGACTTGGGGGGGCGGTGAATTAGTAGCAGTGGGTGGCAAAGTTGCTTTGTTACCTATTCCATTAGGAACGGCGGATTTTTTGGTACATCATATTCATGCATTTACAATTCATGTGACGGTATTGATACTGTTGAAAGGTGTTTTATTTGCTCGTAGTTCGCGTTTAATACCAGATAAAGCAAATCTTGGTTTTCGTTTCCCTTGTGATGGCCCTGGAAGAGGAGGAACATGTCAAGTATCTGCTTGGGATCATGTCTTCTTAGGACTATTTTGGATGTACAATGCTATTTCGGTAGTAATATTTCATTTCAGTTGGAAAATGCAGTCAGATGTTTGGGGTAGTATAAGTGATCAAGGGGTGGTAACTCATATTACTGGAGGAAACTTTGCACAGAGTTCCATTACTATTAATGGGTGGCTCCGCGATTTCTTATGGGCACAAGCATCTCAGGTAATTCAGTCTTATGGTTCTTCGTTATCTGCATATGGTCTTTTTTTCCTAGGTGCTCATTTTGTATGGGCTTTCAGTTTAATGTTTCTATTCAGTGGGCGTGGTTATTGGCAAGAACTTATTGAATCCATTGTTTGGGCTCATAATAAATTAAAAGTTGCTCCTGCTACTCAGCCTAGAGCCTTGAGCATTGTACAAGGACGTGCTGTAGGAGTAACCCATTACCTTCTGGGTGGAATTGCCACAACATGGGCGTTCTTCTTAGCAAGAATTATTGCAGTAGGATAATGGCTAGGAGGATTTGAAAGGCATTATGGCATTAAGATTTCCAAGGTTTAGCCAAGGCTTAGCTCAGGACCCCACTACTCGTCGTATTTGGTTTGGTATTGCTACCGCACATGACTTCGAGAGTCATGATGATATTACTGAAGAACGTCTTTATCAGAATATTTTTGCTTCTCATTTCGGTCAATTAGCAATAATTTTTCTGTGGACTTCCGGAAATTTGTTTCATGTAGCTTGGCAAGGCAATTTTGAGACATGGATACAAGACCCTTTACATGTAAGACCGATTGCTCATGCTATTTGGGATCCTCATTTTGGTCAACCGGCTGTGGAAGCGTTTACTCGAGGAGGTGCTCTTGGCCCGGTGAATATAGCTTATTCTGGTGTTTATCAGTGGTGGTATACAATCGGTTTACGTACTAATGAAGATCTTTATACTGGAGCTCTTTTTCTATTATTTCTTTCTGCCCTATCCTTAATAGGGGGTTTGGTTACACCTACAACCAAAATGGAAACCAAGAGTTTCGTGGTTCAAAAATGCCGAATCTCGTCTGAATCATCATTTGTCAGGACTATTCGGGGTAAGCTCCTTGGCTTGGACAGGTCATTTAGTCCATGTTGCTATTCCTGCATCCAGGGGGGAATATGTTCGATGGAATAATTTCTTAAATGTATTACCGCATCCCCAAGGGTTAGGCCCACTTTTTACGGGTCAGTGGAATCTTTATGCTCAAAACCCCCGATTCAAGTAGTCATTTATTTGGTACCTCCCAAGGATCAGGAACTGCCATTCTAACCCTTCTTGGGGGATTCCATCCACAAACGCAAAGTTTATGGCTAACCGATATGGCACATCATCATTTAGCTATCGCAATTCTTTTCCTCATTGCGGGTCATATGTATAGAACTAACTTTGGAATTGGACACAGTATAAAAGATCTTTTAGAAGCACATATTCCTCCGGGAGGACGATTGGGGCGTGGGCATAAGGGTCTTTATGACACAATCAATAATTCGATTCATTTTCAATTAGGCCTTGCTCTAGCCTCCTTAGGGGTTATTACTTCCTTGGTAGCTCAACACATGTACTCTTTACCTGCTTATTGCGTTCATAGCGCAAGATTTTACGACTCAAGCTGCGTTATATACCCATCACCAATACATTGCCGGATTCATCATGACAGGAGCTTTTGCTCATGGAGCTATATTTTTTATTAGAGATTACAATCCAGAACAGAATGAGGATAACGTATTGGCAAGAATGTTAGACCATAAAGAAGCTATCATATCCCATTTAAGTTGGGCCAGCCTCTTTCTAGGGTTCCATACTTTGGGACTTTATGTTCATAATGACGTCATGCTTGCTTTTGGTACTCCCGAAAAACAAATCTTGATCGAACCCATATTTGCCCAATGGATCCAATCGGCTCATGGGAAAACTTCATATGGATTTGATGTACTTTTATCTTCGACAAATGGCCCAGCATTTAATGCGGGTCGAAGCATATGGTTGCCTGGCTGGTTAAATGCTATTAATGAAAATAGTAATTCATTATTCTTAACAATAGGTCCTGGAGATTTCTTGGTTCATCATGCTATTGCTTTAGGTTTACATACAACTACATTGATCTTAGTAAAAGGTGCTTTAGATGCACGTGGTTCCAAGTTAATGCCAGATAAAAAGGATTTCGGGTATAGTTTTCCTTGCGATGGTCCGGACGAGGTGGTACTTGTGATATTTCGGCTTGGGACGCATTTTATTTGGCAGTTTTCTGGATGTTAAATACTATTGGATGGGTTACTTTTTATTGGCATTGGAAACACATCACATTATGGCAGGGTAACGTTTCACAGTTTAATGAATCTTCCACTTATTTAATGGGATGGTTAAGAGATTATCTATGGTTAAACTCTTCACAACTTATCAATGGATATAACCCGTTTGGTATGAATAGTTTATCAGTCTGGCATGGATGTTCTTATTTGGGCATCTTGTTTGGGCTACTGGATTTATGTTCTTAATTTCCTGGCGTGGTTACTGGCAGGAATTAATTGAAACTTTAGCATGGGCTCATGAACGTACACCTTTGGCAAATTTGATTCGATGGAAAGATAAACCAGTAGCTCTTTCAATTGTTCAAGCAAGATTGGTTGGATTAGCTCACTTTTCGGTAGGTTATATATTCACTTATGCGGCTTTCTTGATTGCCTCCACATCGGGCAAATTCGGTTAATTATTTATGTATTCTATCCGCAATAATCTCTTTTTTTTTAATAAAAAAATAGGTATGCACTCTTCGATTTATTTCTACATCTAGGATCCGATTTGTATCATTATCATTGATAATAAGAGGAACTCAAGCATTATGGCAAAGAAAAGTTTGATTTATAGGGAGAAAAAGAGGCAAAAATTGGAACAAAAATATCATTTGATTCGTCGATCTTCAAAAAAGGAAATAAGTCAGATTTCGTCGCTAAGTGAGAAATGGAAAATTCATGGAAAATTACAATCCCCACCGCGTAATAGTGCACCTACACGTCTTCATCGACGTTGCTTTTCGACCGGAAGACCGAGAGCTAACTATCGAGACTTTGGACTATCTGGACACATCCTTCGAGAAATGGTTCATGCATGTTTGTTGCAGGGGCAACAAGATCAAGCTGGTAAGGATTTAAGTATCCTTTAATTTTTTGATTTTTTTCTATGATCGACGAGGCCCCTTTACCATTCTGTCTAAATAGGCTATTCTATTTGTACAGATATGGAATAGGGGCGCATTTAATTCTTCTTTGTTTATTAGAGTTTAGTCCAAGTTATTTTGTTTCATCGCGGGGTAGAGCAGTTTGGTAGCTCGCAAGGCTCATAACCTTGAGGTCACGGGTTCAAATCCTGTCTCCGCAACATTTTTTTTTCAACAAATGTAAGTTTGATTCTATTAACTAGTCATTAATTAATACTTGTCTTCCTAAAATATTATATTCTATTTGGTACGCGAGGAAAAAATTACTCTATTTTCCGGTCAACTATACCGAATCCTTTATCTTTTTGAATCTATTTATATTTGGGCGGATAGCGGGAATCGAACCCGCGTCTTCTCCTTGGCAAAGAGAAATTTTACCATTCGGACTATATCCGCATTTTTTTTGCCTTCTTGATAAGAAATTTATGGATAATATTTGTTCAAAGCTATACGAGATAGACTCTTTGGTTTGGGGTTCTTTCAAAAAAATTTTACCACCAAACCATTCAATTAACAATTATATTACATATATATATAAATATATATATATTAATAACATAGTTATAAATAATATATTTATTCTATATATTGAAATATTGAATTTCATCTTCAAGAATATATTATTCTCTATTTCGCTAAAATATTATATTCTATATTGATATCTGATATCAATTTTTGATTAATTTTTTTTTTTTAGTTATTTATTAC
>JAIUCV010001292.1:0-2500 GCA_026724425.1 Erythrophleum ivorense | reverse complement strand
TCCTATAGAAAAAACCTTATAAGCTAGTCATACCATTTGATTATATTGACAATTTTCAAAAACTGATCATACTATGATCATAGTATGATGGCGGTTGAGCAAGTATGCCCCCATCGTCTAGTGGTTCAGGACATCTCTCTTTCAAGGAGGCAGCGGGGATTCGACTTCCCCTGGGGGTAGGGTACTAGAAAAGGAAGTTGATTATGGATTATCCATAAAATTAGAATAGATTCTTCCTGGGTCGATGCCCGAGCGGTTAATGGGGACGGACTGTAAATTCGTTGGCAATATGTCTACGCTGGTTCAAATCCAGCTCGGCCCAATAATTCGCTGTCTACAGAACCCTTTTTGTTTTGCATAAATGGTAAAAAAAGGTTAAATTTCGGGGTATCTTTGGACTTAACTTTTTTCTTTATTTCTTATGTCTAGTTACTTTTTTGTTTCCATCAAAAATTCCGGTCTTGCTAAGGATCCCGATATGGATCCTTTAAATATCAACTTTAATGAACAGAGTCGATTGATAATAATGCAAGGATTACCAGCAATCCCCCTTGCTATCACTAAAGTGATGTCCATATAGATATCAATATATCACTTGTGATTTTCTTTGTTACAAAACACTAATTTGAATCTAAAATTGAAACGATTAAAATGAAATCATAAGAAGGAATATGTAAGCTACCCACTTGATTTCCATGGGATTGTAGTTCAATTGGTCAGAGCACCGCCCTGTCAAGGCGGAAGCTGCGGGTTCGAGCCCCGTCAGTCCCGGCGGATCAATAAAAAAAAAAAAAGAGAAACTCCCCTTTTTGTTTCTGGGCAAGGGGATCAAAACGGTTTCGTTTCTCTTTTTTTTTTAATTAAGCAAAAGAAAGGGGTATTTCCATTATTTTAACTAGCCACCAATTGATGGTAGAGAGACATATGTAAATTAGTATAATTATAATTATTGAGAGCATTCAACACTTCAAGAAAGAGATACTGTACAGGGTTTCTGCTTTTTGTCAATTAATCTCCCATTAACTCGTGTAGGAAAATGGAATAGGATAGCGTATAATACGTTTGTCAAGAGTCCCTATATACTTTTCTTTCTATGAAGAAAAGTAGAAGTAAAGTAATTGAAATAGTTCGAATCCAACCAAGGAAAGAGGATATTTAAAAAATAAAGATCAAATTCGTTTTTCCTTTCCCTAACGAACATGTTCTTTTTAAAGATTAGAGTCGATGTCGAAGAAAAAAACTCGTAAGAAAATTTAAATAGTTTTATTTTTTGGAATATTTTAGTTTTTTTGCTGGGACTGGTCTTTATCACATTCCCTTTTTTTTGTTTTCCAAAAAGATGATAGACCCTTAAAATTTTTTTTTATTTCAAATTGAACTTCGTACTTGTTTTCTCTATTTGATTTCTATTGTTTATTTAAGGTTCTTTAGAAACTCTTTTTGTAAACAATCGAAGTAGAAAAGGTTTTTTATGATACTTCATCGGATGATTGTACAAGGAAAGTAAAGTACTAGGTTGTAGAAAAGCAAGCGGGGAAAAAGAATCATAAATAAATTTTTTTTTTTTGATTGGATTAGTAATCTCATTATGTATTCGATGTGGATAAAAGATCTTCTTATGTTATACTATTAAATTCTTGACGATGAATCGATTTTATAGCTACGATATTGTTATTCATGATATTTCTTTTATTCGATATCATCGAAATCTAATTAATCTGAGTGAGTTTACAAGCGAAAGATTTCTCATCTCTATGGGATTAAATCCCGAGATATTTCAAAGAAAAAAATAAATAATAACGATTAAATTATGGAAGTCAATATTCTTGCATTTATTGCTACTGCACTCTTCATTCTCGTTCCTACTGCTTTTTGCTTATAATTTACGTAAAAACGGTTAGTCAAAATAATTAATTTGAATACAATTTGACTATCAATGCAACGAAACAAAAAGGATTTCAATTTCTCGTCTTAAATTAAAGGAATGCATTAGATTCAGTAGTAGTAGTATCCTAAGGGGCCCGCTAGTATGGTAGAAAGAGATCTCTTTCTACCATACTAGCCATTATGGTTATTGTAATGTATAAGATACAAGTGAAATTTTTTAATATAAAGGAATCCACCTATATCTCTCTTTTTCTTTATAAATGAGAATATAAATGAAATAGAATATGAAATGTATGTACATACTTTCTCAATTTCATTTGTTTATTTGATCCATTTAATAAAAATTTAATACAAATAATCCGAATTCGATGTAAACTTCTTCAGATTTATATCAGGGGTTACCCCATGAATGATTAACGGTGGACCCCCGATATAAAAATAGAAAATGAGTCAATTAAAACATAAATCCAATTTCTAAAAAAAAAAAATTGCCGGCCGGTCTAGAAAACTAAAATAATTGATACAGGTTGATAGAGTTTTATTATTACCGCAATTAGGAGTACTTCTAGAGTCCACTTCTTCCCCACACTACGAGCGAGAGGGAAAATGTAAA
>JAIUCV010001291.1:0-124179 GCA_026724425.1 Erythrophleum ivorense | reverse complement strand
GAACTGCCCAAATGGTCCCAAACCTCATGCATCTCATTTTGGCCATTCAACCCACAGTTATACACATTTGTATCAAACTTCCAATTTGCATAACTTGGCATTACATACCCAAATTCATTTCTAAAGTTCATACATCATATCCATACATGTATACATCACATAATATCATATTTACATGTGTCTCAAGGGTCATGTGCCATTTACAATAATCATATACTTCATTATGGCTCAAAAAGGGTAAAAGCTAGACATATGAATGTTAATCTCTCTTCTTCAATGTTGTTGGCTCCCATTAGCATATCCACTTGGTTCACCTAGCATTTTAGAGCATTGGAGAGGATGGGATGAGATTCAAAGAATCCCAATAGCTCATCTCCCATTCAATCACACATAATATGTACAAAGCAAGCTTTTCAAATGCATGTATGGAAAAATGGAAGTCATGGATATTTTCAAAGCAACCTTGGCATGTGAATCAATCATACAAGACATTCAAGAGTTCCCTAAGTGTTTGGATTGGCCTCACACTTCTCCTCATGGATTTTAGACTTGCCTCACCCATTCTTTAAGAGCTTTGGACTCAACCATACTCTTGGGAGCCCACTTTGCTTTTGGGGGACTCTTTGCTATGTCTCAACCAAGTTTAAGGGTTTTTGGCTCATCCTCACCAAATAGAAGAGTTCTTGGCCTCTCCTCACTCAAGCAAACTCATACAAATATCATAGATTCATTTAAAACATAACATGGCATCAAGGATCATGGAATATAAAGGCATGCTAACATACTTTTCTTAGTTTGAAAATACACATACACACATTCTAAAACAAGCTAAACACATATTCATGCATAAGAGAAGGTGGAGAGAGCTACTTTGTATATAAGCACACACTTTTCTTTAGCTTTCAAGCCTCTTCTTTTAGCCACACACCCACAAGTTGGTGGAAATAGTGTCTCTTGGCCTAGACACAAATTATGGGAGCCAATTAAGTTCATGAAACAATGTCTAGAGCCATGCAACTTGCTTAAACCCTAGATTACTCTACAACCTCCATTATGGTCCATATTGGCACCTAATGAAGCAACACCCCTCAAATGATGTCTAGGCCTCATTCTTTATTCTCAAATATGATTCTTGACTCCTTTTAAACCTCTTGGAGTCATCACATCATTAAAACAAAGGGCCTAACATCATGTTACTTCCTTAGGTCACAATATGGAATCTAAAGCACCAACTCATTCTCTAAGCTTCCTAAATTTTTCCCAAGGTTTCCCCTCACATTCATTCATCATATATGACTCAAAAATGGGCTTGAAACAATTTAAAACTCTCCCTAACTATGCCATCCCTACTTGGCCGAAACTTAGAGCATAAATGGGATTTCATGGCTTCTTGATTTTTCCTTGATGGGATAACCATTTAGGGAGGTTGTTAAGAGTTGTAGGAGGTCAAGGAAACACTTAAATAGCCAAGAGAACTCATAGATCAAATCAGTTTTTACAATCCCCTTATACGCTCTACACTTTTCTAACTTTTAGGTTCATGACTTTCCATGGGGTTTTGTTCATTTTCATGGAGGAAGAGGCATATGGGGGACCTCTTAGGGATCTTAGAAACTCAAGCAAATACTCATCTAAGTTAGGGAATTCATGGATCAAAACAGATTTCACAATGTCTGCATGAATCCCTCACTTTTCTATCTTGTGTTTTCATGCTTCTTTCTTTGATTTCTTTGCACCTACTTGCCTCTCACACTCCAAAATCTATGAATCTCCCTTGCACCAGAATTCATCTCCCTTTGATTGGGCTCTATATGGGACGAAATTATCACAAGGAGGAGAAGGAAAGAAGAAGCATGAAAGACAACAAGTTACCTTGATTTCCTAGCTTTTCTTAAGAGCTCTCTTCCTTGCTTCAACTTTCGCCTTGAATTTCAAAATTTACCCCTGTTCTGGGCTCAAAACAGAACCAAACACCTCACTAAATCCATAGGAAGAGAGGAGGAAAGGAGGGGAAGAAGTTTTCTAAAGGGAAGAGCAAAAGTTTCCATGAATTCATACCTTTCTCTTAGCTTTTCTTCTTCCCTTGAGCTTGCTCTTGTGCGCCACTCTCTCTCTTTGTTTTCTGGGCAGAAGCAGAGCATTTTACTTAGAGGAGCTGCTGGAACGTGGATAAGAAGAAGTCAAAAGTCACTTTATGCAACTTTTTACTTTTGCATTTTAGTCCCTTTTGTTGGCTTTTTCATTTTAGGCTCATATCAACTCCTTTTTAAAATATGTCTTTTCCATCATATTCTTTAGGCTCTTAATCATAAGAATTGCCTTTGGAATCATTTAAAAAGGATCTAAAACTATTCCAAACCGTTCGGTTAAAGTTTTGGTCAACCTTTGCCGAAATCACTCACCGGAGGGATTTTAACTATTCTAGGGGTTCCCATGGTTTTCAGGGCCTCTGAGAACCTCAGAAAGCTCAAATTTTCCATTTAAAAAGCTCTCTTGTGAGTTTTCAAAGTTTTCCAAAAATTACAAAAATACCCCTACTTTCTTTGGCAAATTTTTTGAGCTCTTCTGGCTCTGGTTTTTGGGCATCTCAAACCTTAAATCCTCATTTTCTAATATTTAAAATTTTATCATAATTTTAGTTGGCCCCAATTCCTTTTATTTCAAGGACTTCCTTTTATATTTGGCCCATTTCTGACGTTTACGGAGAAACCGAACATTGCGTTTCTCACGTTTACGGAGGGACCGGATGTTACATTATGCTTACATGCATTATACCATCTTACATACCATTTCCTAACATAATGCACATACATGGCCCTAAATAGTCATATATTGCCATTCTCATACTTTTACACTTGGTTTTATCATAAAACATAGAATACCATCATCATATACATTGTAAGCCTATAAAGATGCAAGAATTATGTCATATGGATACATACATTATAGTTTAATATAAAAGAGAGTATTATTACATCCTTTTCTAATGTTTAAGCCTTCTAATGGTCTTGACTTTGGCTTGGTGAGCTTAAAATAGTTAGTGGGAGCATAGGGGGTGAGATTCGGGAGAATCTCAGTAGCTAATCTCAACTAAATTATTACATACATGAATGTTATGAATGTATGCCATGCATAGCGTGCAAGAATGCAATGTTCATGCTTCATATGAATCAAATGCATAATAAAACATGAAAACTCATTCCTTTCATAGCCATGGTTTCATCATACACTTTCTAGGCTTAACTTCTCTTAACCCAAGGCCAAGGAAGAGCTACTGTGCTTAATTCTAAGCCTTAGGGAATCTAGGAGCTGAAACCTATATCATTCTCATTCATATAGCTTAATATGGAATTTATGTTTAAATATATATATCATGAATGCATCAAGCAACAATACATACAAGTATTTCAACTCATTCAAACATTCAAATATATGCAAGAGAGGAAAATAAAGCTACTTTGTGACTCTAAGAGCTTGGAGATATCACAATCCCACTTATAAGCTTCCTTTTTACTTACTTTCTTTAGCTTGACACTCACAAATGAGTGCGTTTGGGTTAGCTTGACCTACATGGAACAATCATAAGGCAAATTAATCCCATAGAACTCATTTTAGGCTTCATAACTCTTACTTAATCTCATTAGGGCTCAAGGTGTCAATTATGTCTAGTTTAGGTCCATTATGAAGCAACCTTTGGTTCTTGCATTCTATGAGTCTTCTAACTCTTAAAAGACTCATTTGAATTGTTACATACTTGGTTAGTGTAACACCATATTTATAGAAGCTCATCTCTTATCATTTATAGTCTCACTTCCTTGGATCATACAAGCTTGCCAAGGAAAACTATTAAAAATATTCATTTATTTTGCATTACGTAGCGGATAAATTTTTCATTTTGTGTCCTGTGGATCATATGAACTCATCCATCCCATTCTCATATTTAAATACATAAACACCACTCAAAACTATCCCAAGAAATGGCCTAGAACTCAAGCTAATAGAGTATATGCATGAAAATAGTGTGTGCAATCTCAGGTTGATTTTCTAACTTTCTGTCATGAACTTTGAAAAATCATAACTAATTCTAGAAAAATAGAAATCAAGCAAAATATACCATTCTGGAAAACTACAGATGTCTACTTTATGTTAAAAATAAATCTAGATAACAAAAGGGACATCTAGCCATTAAAAATAAATCCCTGAACTTCAAAAATTCATATCTCCCTGCTCAGATATCCAATTGGGACAATCTCAGTGGCCATAGAAATATTATCATGTATAGTTTATGTTTATGAAATTATATGAGCATTGGAGACCATTTGGCCCCTAAATGACAAAGCACAAAAAACTAACCATATAAACAGTGCTTATATTAGAACAGTAGAGAAATGCCAACTTTGAAAAATCATAATTAATTCCACAAAGTTCAAATAATCTAGTATTTGGCTTTCTAAAATGATCTAGATGAGATCTATATGCATATCAAATTTCATGAGTAAATTTGTTCATTTGGTTAGATTTTGACATTGGGTTACAAATATACTATTTTGGTATCTTCTAAGGGTCTCAAATGGTCCAAAATTACTTCTAGGACAATCAAGGCCACTTGAACATGTAGGAAAGCATCAAAATGGTTTACTAAACATGTATCAAAGATGCACAAACTCAAATTTCACAAACTCATGTTCTCACCCAAGGTATATAGAAGAATACATACGCTCAACTATGGCATTCAATGTCTAAATCATGCAATATCATCCATATGGCATCACATCTCATTCATACATAAAATATTCATGTAATTACATATGTTCACAAGCTTATAAATCATATATAATATTGGATTACATCATATACCACTCATGTGGCTATAAAATGGCAAAATCACATACTTGGTTGTCAATCTCCTTCCTTTATACTTGGTGGCTTCCATTTCTTAGCTCATTTGGTCCACTTAGACATGTTAAACATACGGGGTGGAAGGGATGATATTCTAAAAATTTCAATAGCTCTTCTCCCTTTCAAACATACATAAAGAATGTGTAACGTCCAAGTTTTCATAGACATGAGAACTTAAGATTGTTGAATTTTTTTAAGTCTGTTGGCTATAGCGAGCGTACCTGTTAGCTATAGTGAGTGTACCTCTTTGCTATAGTGAGAAGCTAGTTAGCTATAACGAGTTCGAGGGCTAATACAAAATCTAGAGAGTTTCTCACAATAGCGCTAGTCGTAGTGAGAACAGGGGCTTGGGACTAATACATGCTTGCCATAGCAAGGGTTATTTTTCGCTATAGCGAGGGTGGGTCCGAAAAAGCATGAAAAAGTGTATTTTTGATTCTTAAAGACCCCAGAAGCTTCTCTTCCTTTCTAATTGACTTAAGCTTCGACTGAAATAGAGAAAAAGGGCTTGAGAGCGTGAGAGACAAGAGAATTCAAGGAGAGAGAAGGAAGGAAACCAAGGAAAAAAGGTAAGAATCTTTAAAGATTTTCATGCTTCTTCTTCTTGAGACTTTATCCTTCTCCTTCTAAGCTCCCTTTTTCATGGGTTACTGAGTAGTATGGCTCTGTTTTGACTTAAAACAAGTACGAAACCCTTGAATTAAAGTGTGAGAAGTTAAGAAATGCAAAGGAATTAGAAGAGCTAGTGAAATTCTAGAGGGAGAAACTATGGATTCTTAAATACTTTTTGGAATGTGCCTTGATGTAAGAATCCCCTAGCCTTGTGAGTGTTTATTTGAGTTATAAGAGAGTAATCGCATGCTATTTGTTGTGTCTAGGCCCAAGAGATCAAGCTCCATCTAGTTATGATTATGAGATCAAGAAAGGAGAAGAGAAGTTGAAAGGGAAGGCTTGTGTTGGCTTGTAAGGTAGCTCTTCACTCTTTTTTGTTGCATTCTTAGATGTGTGATGGTCATTGTATGCTTGTGTGTTCGCATGTATTACAAGACATGCCATTTGATGTTACCTTGATACATTGGTACCAATATGCTTATATTTTGGATTGTGGAAATTGATCTTAAAGGGTGAGGTAATGCCAAAAGTCCTTTATGATAGGCGAGGTAGAACTAAAAATCCCTAGAAATAGGTGAGACAAGGCCAAAAGTCTCATGGATGAGTGAGGCCAAGTCAAAAGTCCCTAGACTAAGTGTGAGGCCAATCAAAAAGTCCCAAAAATAGGGTGAGGCTAGACCAAAAGTCCCTAGAGCTTATTTTTGGCATTGATATGATATTCATGGCATGTAAATCATGCGTTGTATGATTTTGAACGGTTGGATGCCTACTTGCATGCTTTGACATGTTTATATGCCTTGATTACTTTCTTGAATGAGTGTATGAGCTATTGAGATTATATGAATCTCACCCTCTTCCCTCTCCCATCTTAACATGTTAGGTGGAGCTCAAAGAGACCAATGTATAAGCCAAGGAGCCTAGTTAAGCATGCTTAGCTAGTTGTATAACCTATTTTAGTTCTTTTGATGTAAAGAAGTGCCAAAATAGATATGTATATATTATTTTTGAGATGTAAATATTTGAGCAAGTGTAGAAATATGTATAAATAATGTGTGAATCATGTATAGAGCTAAAGCAATAGAAATATGAGATTTGGCCTGTTGGTGGCTTGTATGTAGTAGTGTATTCTTATGTATGGCATAGTGAGTTTGAGATGTGTGATGGTTTGGACTACTTGGGCGATTCACATATGTTGTGTTTATGCTTTAAAACTTGCCTAAGAGGTGCTAGACTATATAGAAGACCATTTACCCCTATTTTGAACCATATATGAGGTCAGATTTGCCAAATTTGTGAGCTCTATCAAAATATGACCAAATGGGCTCTTCTTGATATGAAATTTGGCATGTATCTAGAGCTTGTTAAGAGATTTTTGGAAAGCTAAAGTATAGAATATTTGGAGGTTTAAGGAATATTTGATGAATTTTTGAAGTTAGAGCATTTTCAGGTTTTGGTTAGTGTACTGTGCAATTGGTCAAAAATTTGATTTGTGTCATTCATAAGCCAAACGGCATCCAATTGTCATGAAATTTTATGGTCATAAACTAGACATCTATAGTGACCTATACGAACTATAAGCACTTCAATTGGAGTCTGTAGAGGGAGAAATAATTTTTTGAAGTTCTGTGTCAGCATTAAGGATGCTAGTCGACCTTTGTTACTATTCCATCAGTTTTTTAGCTCCAAAATCTACTAAAATGATCCATAATTATTTTTTCCTCTATTTAACATCAGTAGCTTTTCAAATTAGTATAGTTTGACTAGATTAGATTTTTGTGGAATTAGTTATAAATTGTTGAAATTCATGACAGCAAACTGTATTAGTACCAAAGATAGCCAGACCTTTGTGCCTTTTTCATTGTCAAAAATAATCCAAAGGCTATATTCATATCCTATAATTACTATGAAGTTAACATCTAAAGATTTCTAGAAAGCTTGCTTGATTTCCATTTTTCTAGAATTAGTTATGATTTTCCAAAATTAGAGCAAAAAATCTAACTTTTGGGCCCATTTTGAGAAATTACATTTTTTGGTTTTTGGCTTCATATCCATGGCTCATGGGTTGTTTTATGCTATGTAATATTTAAACCCCGACTTAATGCTTTAAAATGCCATAGTTTACTCTTTTTTTTAGGAATCACATGGAATCAGGCTTAAGTGGAGACTAATTGAGGTTAATATATTAGGGTGTTACAGAATGCAAATCCATACCTAGAAATGCATGCATGGCTATCATGTGGTATATAATCATTCATGAAATGTTTCTAGCATTCAAGAAGTCATACAAAACATCCATAGTCTTACCAAGTAAGTGGTTTAGCCTCACCCATTCTCTTTTAAGGATTTTGGACTTGCCTTACCCTTTTTCTTAAAGGCTTTGAATTAAGCCTTTCTCTTGGAAGACTCTTTGCTTTATCTTAACCATTCTTGAGGGTTCTTGGCACATCCTTACCATGGCTAGAGGATTCTTGGCTTTACCATACTCAAGCAAACCAAAGCAAGTTCATAAAGTGTCATATGAATGCATAACAAAGAATCATGGTACCATGGCATTAGACACATGCTAAAACATTTCTCATGGCTCAACAACATACATACACACATTCAAGACAAGGCAAACATCTATTCATGCATGAGAGAAAGAAGAGAGAGCTACCTTTGTCACAATTGCACACTTTTTCCTTTTGGAATGTTTCCTCTCCTGTAACACCATAATTTCTATCTCAAATCCATCATCATTTACATGCTCATGTGATATACAGTAAGAAGGAAGTAAGAAATTTCATTGAAAATAACACACTTTCTTACGTCGCGTCCTGACTAAAAATATCATTCGCTATCATGTGGACTGTGTGAGCTCATGCTATACATTCTCATATTTAATTACATCATTACAACTCATTTGTATCACAAAAATATGCCTACAACTCATGAAAACTGAATTGGAAGGTGGAAAAGGAGGTTTCATTCTCGGCCAGAATTGGCCTCTTTTATAGGCAAACTTTGGAAATTATAACTAAATCTAGAAAAATCGAAATCATGTAATCTTGGTCATTCTGGAAAATCTTGGTCATTCTAGAAATCTTGGATGTCTAATTTATGCTAAAAATATATAAAAGTCATAACATCCTACACACAGAGCATTTAACACGTAAAATGGTCCGGAGGTCGGATTGGGTCCTGATACTATCACAATTTACTGATATGAACTTAAAAAATATCTAATTAATTCTAAAAAAATCCAATCCATGTAAATGATACCAATATAGAAAGATATGGATGTAAAATAGATAGGAAAAATACCTCCAGATCAGTTCATCAAGCCCAGATCTCAGAATTCAATGGAATAGTACTTCTGGTCGGGTAAGGCTACTGATACTGGACATAAATTTCAAAAATTCATATCTCCTTCTCTAGACTCCAAATGAGGTGCTTCTAGTTGCTAAAAGTCATTGTAAATGTATAGTTTCTTCTTATAAAATTTTGTAGCCATTAGATCACGTTTGCCCCTCGGATGACACAATTACACAACTGACCAAATGAATAATACTGGTGCAAATCAGAAATTCTGATACCAACTTTGAAAAATCATAGAAAATTCCACAGACCTCCAAATGACTTGATCTTTGGCTTTCAAAAAATATCTAGGCAAGATCTAATTGCATGCCAAATTTTAAGTCAAGAAGAGGTCATTTAGTCATACTTTGACATAAGAGGGCAAAGTGACAATTTTTTGTGTTAAAAGAGGGTTCCAAGGGTTCAAATTTGCTTCTCATACTCCTAAGGCTCTATGATCATGTGGGAAAGCATCAACATAGGCTATCAAACATGGCTCAAATGTTTAACAACCCAGATTTGCAAAACTCACTCTCCTACACTAAAACATACACCATGTACATAATGCCAAGATCTTGCTATTCATACCAAAAACTTGCTACATCATTCAATATAGTTCTAATTCTCATACATATACAATATGTACATCCATTTCCAAGTATTCATAAGTGCATACACCATGCACATCATTAGATTACATCTCTTGACAACAAAGGGGGTGACAAAATGACTATTTCACAAATCCTTTGCTAATTTTCCTATCTTCAAGCTTGGTGGCTCCCATGTCTTTGTTCACTTGGTCCACTTAGCATATTAGGATATTGTAGAGGAGGGGATGAGATTCAAAGAATCCTAATAGCTTATATCCCATTCAATCATATATAATATGTACAAAGCAAGCTCTTCAAATGCATGTATGGAAAAATGGAAGTCATGGACATTTTCAAAGCAACCTTGGCATGTGAATCAATCATACAAGACATTCAAGAGATCCCCAAGTGTTTGGATTAGCCTCACACTTCTCCTCATGGATTTTGGACTTGCCTCACCCATTCTTTAAGAGCTTTGGACTCAACCATACTCTTGGTAGCCCACTTTGCTTTTGGGAGACTCTTTGCTATGTCTCAACCAAACTCAAGGGTTCTTGGCTCATCCTCACCAAAGGGAAGAGTTCTTGGCCTCTCCTCACTCAAGCAAACTCATACAAACATCATAAATTCATTTAAAACATAACATGGCATCAAGGATCATGGAATATAAAGGCATACTAGCATACTTTTCTTAGCTTGAAAATACACATACACACATTCTAAAACAAGCTAAACACACATCCATGTATGAGAGAAGGTGGAGAGAGCTACCTTGCACAATTTCACGCACTTTTTCCTTAGCTTTCAAGCCTCCTCTTTCTGCCACACACCCATAATTTGGTGGAGATAGTTTCTCTTAGCCTAGATACAATATTCTAAGGCTACATCACTTGATAAAACACTAGATTACTCTATAGGCTCCATTATGGTCCATAATCACACCTAATGAAGCAACACCCATCAAATGACTTTTAGGCCTCATTCTTTCTTTTCAATTATGATTCTTGACTCCTTTTAAACCTCTTGGAGTCATCACATCATTAAAACAAAGGGCCTAGCATCATGTTGCTTCTTTAGGTCCTAATATGGAACCCATGGCACCAATTCACTTTCTTTGAGTTATAAATTTTTTCCAAGGCCTCTACTCATCTTCACTCACCACATATGACTCAAGAATGGCCTTAGAAAAATTTAAAACTCTCCCTAGCTATAGGAACTTGCCTAGGCCGAGACTATGGGGGAAAGAAGAGTTCATGGCCTTTTTGATTTTTCCTTGATGGGAGACACACTTGGGAGGCTTCCTAGAGGTCTTAGGAGCTCAATCAAATACTCACACATGCAAGGAAACTCATATATCAAATCAATTTTTACAAGGTGTTCAAGAGCTCTACACTTTTCTAACTTGGAATTCCTTGGTGTTGCTTGCAATTTCTTGGCATATTCCAAGTTCCCACACTCCAATTTCATGGTTTTTTATTAGTTCTAGGTCAAAACTTTCCTCCCCTAGATGGCTCTATTTTTAGGTGTTATACACACAAGGAAGAGCAAGACGGAAGAAGCAACAAAAAGCAGAAATTACCTTGGGTTTAACCTTCTTTCAAGAGTGTTTCTTCTTGCCTTAGCTTCCTCTTTGGATTTCTAACTTTTCCCCTTTATTTCAAGGCCAAAACAGAACCATTTCATTCACCAAAAACATGGAAAGATGAAGCAAAGAGAAGAGAAGAGAGGAAGGTTTCAAGAAGAAAGACTATGGAAATCTCTACCTTTTGTTAGCCTTTTCTTCTTCCTCTTGAGCTCTCGTAGTGCGTCTCTCTCCCTTGGTCTCAGGCTCTATTTTGGGTAGAAAGAAGGTCAGTTAATCAGAGGCCAAAGGAAAACGTGCTTTAAGAAGGTGAAGAGTCCACTTTATGCACTTTTTCATTTTGCATTTTAGTCCATATTCTTTGTTCTTATCATTTTGGCTCAAATTAACTCCTTTTTGAAATCCATCTTCTCCATAATATTCCTTAGGCTCTTAATCATAATAATTGCCTTTGGAATCACTCAAAAAGGATCTAAAACCATTCCGAACCATTCAGTCAAAGTTTCAATCAACCGACAGCCGAAATTGCTCACCGGAGGGGTTTTAACTGTTCTAGGTCTTCCCATGGTATTCGGGGCCTCTGAGAACCCCAAAAAGCTCAAATTTTCATTTAAAAAGCCCTCCTATAAGATTTCAAAATTTTCCAAAAATTACAAAAATGCCTCTACTTTCTTCGGCAAATTTTTTGAGCTCTTCTGGCTCTAGTTTTTGGGCATCTTAAACTTTAAACCCTCATTTTATAATATTTAAAATTTTATCATAATTTTAGTTGGCCCCAATTCCTTCTATTTCAGGGACTTCCTTTTGTATCTAGCCCATTTCTGACGTTTACAAAGAAATCGAACATCGCGTTTCTTACGTTTACGGAGAGACCGGATGTTACATCTCCCATGGCCACACACTCACAATGATGTGAGACTTGTTTTCTTTGGCCTAGACACATCATATGGAAGCCAATTATGCTCTTGAGCTAAATTCTAAAGCTACACATTCATTAGAAAACCTAGGTAGTTCATATGGCTCTTTTATAGTTCCATAAAGCACCTAATGAAGCAACCCTATGAAAACATAATATTTGCCCTATTCTCTTCATTTATTTATGATTCTTGACTCCTTTTAAGCCTCTTGGAGTCATCACATAATCAAATTAAAGAGCCTAGCTAGGTGTTGCTTCTTTAAGCCATAATATGAAACCTATGATACTATCCATTATCCATGACTTCTAAATTTTTTCCAAGGCTTCCTTTCATTCTCTCTTATCATATATAATGCAAAACTAAGCTTGAAAGAAATTAAAACACTCCCTAGGTGTATGAACCCTCATTGGCTGAGGCTATACTTTTTAAGGACACCAAAGGAGTTGTTTTGATTTCTTTGATGGGAGAAGCATGTGGGAGGCTCTTTTGGTGTCTTAGGGACTCACACAAACTCCTAGACACCTTAAATTATGCCTAAAAAACTTCATACAAACTAAAGGTGTAAATGAAACCTTAGGCTAGATATTTTGCAAATCAATGGTTCTTTCTTGGATTTCTTTGCATATACTTATTCCTCACACTCCATAACCCTTGGTTCCATCAAGAACACATGAATAAAAACTCTTCTCCCTACTTTCTCTCTCTAGATTGAAGCTTAAATGGCTTAGAAACACAATATTTTGTAAGTGTTTCAAGTAAAGTCTTACCTTAAATGGAGCTCTCTTCACATAGATTATTTTTCATCAATTGGTTTCTTGAAAAGAGTTCCTTTTTAGCTTGGGTTAGACCTGAATCTTTAAGTTTTCAAGAAAAGAAAACCACCATTAGAGAGCTCTTAGAGAGAGGAACAACTTTCCTAATTGGCGCGAGATGAAACGAGACCGTTTACTTATCTAAACGGAAGCTTAAACTTTTTCTCTCTCTCTCCCCTCTTAATGTCATGCCATGGCTGCTCAATTTTCTGCAAATGGAAGGTTGGAAAAGGTGATGAGGTGTAATCTTACTTAAGAAGCCTCTTTTATAATTTTTCAAAATGACTATTTTGTCCCCATAGCTTGTTTGCTCTGTTTAGGCTCATTTCAACTCCTTTTTGAGAACCGTCTTTTCCATCATAAAATTTATGTCCTTTAATTTATAAAATACCTTTGGTTTCATCCAAATTGAATTTAAAAGCTTCTCGAATGAATCGGTCAAAGTCCAGGTCAATCAACACTCTAAAACGTAAATTAGAGGGGTTTAAACCATTCTTGGGGTTCTTATGGTTTTTAGGGCCTCTGAGAAGCCTAGGAAACTTATTTGTCCAATTTAAAAATTCCTCCTTTGAGTTTTCCAAAAGGTGCCAAAAATTACAAAAATACCATTATGTTTCGTTGTATTTTTGTTAAGTTCTGTCTGATTGTTCTGACTTCAGTTTTAGGGCACCTCTAATCTTGGATCATCATTATTTGAGGTCTAGAATATTATTCTAATTTTATTGGACTTCAATTCAATCTATTTGAGGAACTTCCTTTTGTAACTAGTAAATTACGTACATTTACGGAGAAACTGTGCATTACCTTTCTCACATTTATAGAGGTACCAGATATTAAAGTTAAAAGGCTTTAAAACCATTTTGCTTTATTAATCTCATTTAGGCCCTTAAATTTTCAACTTTCATTCTAAGGTTTCTAAATTCAATTCAATGCTTCCATAATTCTTTATTCATCACATTTAAGTCTCTAAATTCATTGGAACTCAAAGAAATACTCTTTAACTACTCCATTTAAGCCTTGGCCGATACACCACTTTAAAGGAGGCAACATGGAGTTTTGTTTCTTTTCTTTAAGAATTCAATACATATTCTTGTCCCTTGGTTTCTCTAGAGTCTAGGCATGATTAAATATGGCTTGGGTTATCCTCTTAAAGCTCTGAGATTCTCAAAGTGCAATTAAAACCCTAACTTCCATATCTTGAATTCTAAATCTTTTTAATTGATTTCAATTGCATATTTGATAAACACATATTTTTATCTTTTTGATTCTCCTAACTTAGGCATTGTAATGATTAAATATGGCTCTAAGACTTCAATTAGATAAGATTTTATTTTAAGTGATCATTTCTATATTTTAGGAATTTATTTGCAAATTATTGGTTTTTAATGCCTAAATTTATCTTAAATAATTTTTGTGAATATTCCTATTTGATTTTTCTCACTTCTTTGTGCAGAATTTTAATATGTAATTGAAGTTTTGAATAGAAAATTAAATAGAAGAGAAAGAGAAGAATTGGGCTCCACTTCTAGAAAACATACAGCACATGGATGAAGTAACAACGCTACAAGTTGGAGAAAACGAATGCAGAAAACAGAGGAGGAAGCATGAGTTGTTGTGGAATGAAAGAGCTTGGTTTTAACGTTGAAGTAGCTGAAGCAAGATCTGGAGATTAATGAGCTACAACGTGGAAGAATTTTGCTACAGGTTTGGAGGGAGGAGAAGGAACAAGAAGCCACATCCATCTCCTTCATTCATATCCATGCATATACGGGCTACACATTGGAATGGTGAAGCACGAGAACACACATATGCAAAGGCAGAACAGCAGCTCGTTGAATAGGAGTTTGCATGGAGAAAACAGAAGAGGCTGTACATGCATGCATAAATGGAGAGCTAAACGAAGAAGGCCACAGTTTTAACATCAGCGAGAAGCAAGAATTTGGGCAGCTCTCATGCAAGCTACACGAGTTGATTGAAGAGAAGCAGAAACATGCAGAAATATAGAAGCTACGGGTTGAAGAAGCTTTCGAAAAGAAGCTCAGCTGGAAGAAAGGAAGGGAACACATGAAGAGGAAGAGGCTGTGAACGAGGAGTCTTGAGCTGAAACAGAATAAGCAAAATAGAAGAAAGAGCATCGAGCTGAACTTGCATGAGCTGGGAGGACGAACTGGAACGAGCTGAAAGAGAAAGCTCAATGCTGAGCTGGGGAGAAAGAAGCTGAACGAGAAACTTGCAGGAGCTGGAAAAAGACATGAATAATAGCGAGGAGAAGGAAGCTGCATGGGACGTAAAAAGCAAAGTAAAGAAGCAGCTGTAACATGCAGAAGCATCATGTGGTATTAAGAGAACAAACATATCCAAGAAGCCTCTGTTTTTGAGTTTAAGAACAGAGCAAGACGCTAAAAGGAGCTGAACTAGCAGAGAAAATTGGAAAGAATGAATGCCATTTGAAAAGCCTTTATCTTTGGTCTGAATAGCAGAAAACTCAAGCTACTAGCTGGAAAACGCTGAAGCTTGAAGACACTGACACTGACGCTGGAAGCTCACACTCACGCAAGAACAACTGAAAACGAGTTAAGGAAGAGATGGGAGGAGAATGAGCTGCTGCATGACAAAGAAGAGAAGAATCATGCATGCAGTTTTAACGTGAAGAAGAGATACAGAAACGAAGAGAAGCAGCTGAGCACGTGAGATGTTAATGAAGCATGAGCTGGAGATTTAGTGAGCTGGGAGAAGAAAATAAAATGTGAGGTATTCAGCATGAGGCAGCACATGAAAATGAGCTGTGGGTTCAAAGAGGAATGAGCTGGGCAAGTGATAATTTAAATAAATATATGAAGCCATGTGATCTCATGATTCAAAGGGACTCAGGCAGAATCGTTATTCCACACGCCTTGATCCACTCCATTCGAATCCACACATCTTACGCCTCTGCAAGTCACTCACATCTCTATAATCTTGCAGCCCATCATGCCTATATATATCAAACTATCCAACACACCAATCAACCATCCACATACCCCATGCCTCATCCATTCCATCCAACCATTCTTCCACTCCATTCTCATCCCCATTCCATCAATCCATCTCCAATGAAGTTTTAATCTCCATCTTGAGGCTAGCTAGGAGGAGACCTTGGAGAAGCTTGAATCCATGGATGAGCATAGAGTTTTTCGGCTAAGAATTTCCTTATTTTTCCTACACTTTTTCTCTTTCATTTATTTCTTGGTTAAGATGTATTTGATAAGGAAATTATGTAATTATAATTAGTGGCTGGTTAGACACTAATTAGGAAGTATTTTTGTTAATTAATTGATTTGATTAATTTCAATATTATCTGAATTCCCATGTATGCTTCGAAGGTGTTCGATAAAATACATGAATGAGCTTAATTGTTTAATTTGAAGATTCCTTAATGTTTAGTTGGTTAATTAAATATTTCGGATGATTCAGAGGTTAATCAAATTAGTTAATCAATCAAATTTGAGTGTTCATTGATCCTAAAACAAGAATTGACAATTTAATTTGGATGTGAGGTTTCAATTCAACATTAGATCGTTGATTTCTTGATTCTTGCGTGGTTACTCAAGATAAATTGTTATGAACACAATGAGGAACTCTTAGGCCAGAATTAATCATAATTAGAATAGGATAAGGATAGTGGATACCAAGGGACAAATCCAAAGCTAGTCACAAGATCATAATCCATACAATTAGATAGCAATTAGGAAGTTTAATTCAATTTAGTTTTTGCATAGTTTAATTAAATCAAAACCCCCTTAGTTTAGGAATTTTTAGAGTCCTTTAATATTTGGAAAACTTAATTAAACATTGAACACCAATTCCAAGGGAGATGACCTAGGTTGTGCCACTAATTGCATATTCTATCAGCCTAGTATTATTTTGAGGGTTATGCGACGATCTGCTCAATATTCTTATTTCTCATGCCTCTAAACCTCTAATTTAATCATGTTTCAGCCATAAATATATTCCCCCTAGCATTTCCATAGGGAGGCCGAACCAAGAAAGAACGAGAACACAAGGGAAGAGCATGCATTCTAGTTAGTATCTTACCTTGCTTGATTCCTTATTCCATGGAGAATTTGGTGCTATTAATAGTTTTCTCAAATTCTTCCCTTCCTCCAAGAGACCAGCCATAAAAGTGTTCCTTTCAAAAAGCTAAAACCAGCATTGGTGAGAGCTTAGAGGGGAGAAGAAAATTTGTGAAGGCAAGACCATGAAATTTTGCAAATTTTCATACCTATTTTTCCTTGTTCTTCCTTTTCTCTCCTCCCCCTTCAGGCGCCATTTTAGACCTATTTGGAGCTGCTTCAGGTTGCTGGAAAATGAAGATGAAGAAGGTGTGTAACAACCAAGAAAAAGAGAAGAAAAGAAGAACAGAAAGAAGAAGAAAAGAAGAAGAGAAAAAGATAAAAATTTTCAAGGGGCTGAAAATTTTCTAAGTCTGCTAACTACAACCCGGCTATAGCGAATGTACCTGTTCGCTATAGCGAGAAATGGTCTAGTTATAGCGAGAGTGCCTTCTCGCTATAGCAAAAATGCTTCTAGCTATAGTGAGTGCGGGCATCCCATACAAAATCCAGGGAGTTGCTCGCTGTAGCGCGCGTCATAGCGAAGGCAGAGGTCTGGGACAGACACGAGCTCACCGTAGCGAGGGTTATGGCTCGCTATAATGAGGGGTAGTTTGAAAAAGTGTGAAAAAAGAGGATTTGACCTATTAAAGCGTCCCAACTCCTTCTTTCACTCTGTAACCGACTTGAGCTCGCTCTAAGATAGAGAGAAAGGCAGAGGAGAGAGAGAGAAGCCTAGAGAAGCAAGGAAGAACAAGAAAAGGTAAGAATTTCATGGCTTTTCTCTTAGAATGTTGTTCTTCTCCCCTTGCTCTCTCTTCCCACGGTTTTAGTAGTTAAAGTAGCCATGTTTTGAGCTTGGTTCAGAGGAGGGAGAGTAGAAAACCCCTCTTGAAGAAGACCAAGACTCACATATGCTTACTCCTTCCTTGCTTCCTTTCTTGAGAGCTTGAGAGAGGAAGGAGAGTTGGTGAGCTCTAGTGAGAGAAAGAAACCCCTAGCTTGATATGTTTAGTAAAGTTGCTAGAAAGAAATCCCTAGCTTTATGAATCAAGTATTAAGAGTGTAATTCCATGTTCTTGTGTGGTTAGGCTCAAGAGAAACACTCCCATCTAGAGGTAATTGTGAAAGCAACAAGGGAGGAGACAAATTGTAAAGGAAAGTTGTGAATAGCTAATAAGGTAGCTCTCTCCACCTTCTCTCATGCATAATGGTGTGCTTACATTGTCTTACTTGTGTGTATGTATGTTTTGAGCCATGAGAAGTATGTTAGCATGATGATACCTTATAAAGTTAAATGATGTTTTATGTGATTGTTTGGTTTGCTTGAGTATGGAAAAGCCAATAACCCTCTAGCCATGGTGAGGATGAGCCAAAACCCCTCAAGTTGGTTGAGACAAAGTAAAGAGTCTCCAAAAAGTGAGGTTGACTCCCAAAGAGTAAGGGTTGAGTCTAAGAACCTCTTAAGAATGGGTGAGGCAAGTCCAAAATTCGCAAGTGAGTGGGTGAGGCTAATCCATGTACTTGGCAAGCTTTTATATGTTATGTATGGCCTACTCACATGTTGAGAATGCTTTTTCTTTTATGCATGGCCAATTCAAATGTTACAAATGCTTTTCTTATGATTTTATATGCTAACATGCCATGCATACATTGTGAGACTTGTTTGCATGCTTTGTGTGTGTGATTGAATGAGAGATGAGCTATTGAGATTCTTTGAATCTCACTCCCCCTCTCCACCATCCAAACATGCTAGGGGGATCAAGTGAGGCAAGAGATGGGAGCCACCAAGCTTGAAGCTAGGGAGATTGGTGAAGAAAGTGTAAAGAGTTTTTGTTATTATCATGTATTTAAGCTAGAGGATGTACTCTAATGATGTAATGATGTATATGATGTAGCAAGTCTAAATACTTGTAAACCAATGTATTTATCATGTATATATGAGAATGAGACCCATTTTGAATAAAGAAGCAAGTTTTGTTATGAAAAGCATGATTTTAGCATTGGCCACATGAGTGTATAAGTGGATGTGGGATAGTGAGTTCCTCCAATCTGGGTTGTTAGACACATGAGCCATGTTTGATAGCCACTATGGATGCTTTCTTATGTGCTCAAAGAGTCCTAGAGGTAGAAGAACTAAGATTGGACCCCATTAGCCCCCACTCTAACCAAGCAAGTGGTCCTTTGCACATGATGTCAAAAGTTGACCAAATGACCTCTTCTTACTTTGAAATTTGACATGTGACTAGAGCTTGTTTATATCTTTTTGGGAAGCTAAATATCAAGTCATTTGGAGGTCTATATAGTTTTCTATGATTTTTCAAAGTTGGCATCAGAAATTCGGACCTTTAGAAACACTGTTCATTTGGTCAGTTTGGAGTTTGTGTCATCCGAGGGGCAAACGTAGTCCAATGGCTACGAAATTTTATATGCAGAAATTATATATTCATAGTGACTTATAGGAACTGGAAGCACCTCATTTAGAGGTCTAGAGAGGAAGATATGTAATTTCTAAGTTCCAGCCCAGAATCAGTCATCTTACCAGACCCGAGGTACTGTTTCATCGGTTTCCGGGAGTTTGTCTTGATGAACTGATCTGGAAGTATTTTTACTCTCTAGCTAACATCCACATATTTCCATAGTGATATCGTTTGCAAGCATTGTATTTTTTTGGAATTAGTTAGACCATTTTAAAGTTCATATCAGTAAACTGTGACAGTAACAGAACCCCCTCTGACCAGTAGATGTTTTCGGATGTCACACGCTTCATACATGAGATTTTAAGACTTCTACATATTTTTAACATGAATTAGACATCTTAAGCTTTCCAGAGTGACTAGGAGAACATGCTTTATATTTTTCTATATTTAGTTATGAATTTCCGAACTCTACCCAGAAATGAGGCCGAATCTGTCGAGAACGAAATTGCATGTCTCATATCCCTTTTTGCTTTCCATGGGTTTAAAGCATATTTTCAGGATTGAAATGAGTCTTAATAGTGCAATTAAACATAAGGATGCATAGAAAGAGCTCACCCGGTCCATGTGACATTAAAGTGAATGTCTACCCATGCATGATGCCATAGAGAAAGAATATGAACCTAAAGAAAATCATCTCCCTTTTATGCTTCCCATATGTATATGAGCATGTAAGGCATGATGCTAGAGAGCTAGAGATGAAGGTGTTACAAGGTGTGCCATGTAATAAAATGTGGGAGAGATTTTTATAGCATTTTCCTATAATTACACTTTTGCCACTATATTTTGACTACCTCATTTGAACTTATTTTAAATCCTTTTTGAGAACTGTCTTTTTCATATGAAAATTTAGATTTTCTGATTCATAAAATACCTTTGGTTTCACCTAAATTAGATTTAAAACCTTATCAAAATATTTAGTCAAAGTGTCAGTCAACCAATGGTCTAAATTATACACTGTAGGGTTTTAACTATTCTAAGGGTTCCTATGATTTTTGGGGCTTCTGAGAACCTTAAAAAACTTAATTTTATTATTTAAAGCTTCCTCCTTTAAGTTTTTAAAAAGCTACCTGAAATTATGAAAATGCCACTATGTTTTCGGCTTCTTCATTTACCCACTTTCGCTCTAATTTTGGGCCATCATTAGCTTTGCATTCTCATTTCTAAATGTCTAGGTTATTACCCTAATCTTGTTTAGCCTCTAATTATTTTATTATGGGGTCCTCTTTTGTAATCTCGTTGTTTTAGTCAAGTTCTAGAGAGACCAGATATTACACTTTGCATTTGAATTAATGCATTTAGGCTAACTTGGAGTAACTCCCTCCTTGTGCGTATGTGAACCCAAGGAAGAGCAAGTTACAAAAGGGAAGAATTAAGCAGTTAGTGGCGCATTAGAATTTCTAGCTTCACAAGGTAGCTATCCCTCCCTATCTTTCATGTATTTAGATGTACATATGAGTTGAGATGCTTGTATATTTGGTTGTTTGATGATTTTATGAGTTATGCTTTGAAACTGCTTTCATCATGGGTTTTATGTATGTATGATGCTATATTTAGCTTTTAACTTTTTATGGTGGAGAATTGAGTGCAGTAGCTCTTCCTTAACCTAAAGTTAAGTCTAATTAAGCCTAACTAGTATGTTTCCATGTCATGGCTAGATGAGTATCAAAGTTTCATGCAAATTTTCATGTTTGAGTTATTTGATTTGCATTTCCCCATTTGCATTCATTTTATACATTAATACAGTTGAGGTTTGCTATTGAGATTCTCTAAAGAATCTCACCCTATTCATCTCCCATGAACCATGATAGGTCTTACAAGTAAAGAGAAGGAAATCGAGAAGGATTAGAATCTTCGAAAGCATAAAGGTAAGATTTTGATGTAAATGGAATATTTATAGTGTATATGTATACTTGATGTATGTTATAAGACAAGTTAATGATCAACTACAATGTATATGATGATGGCATACAACGTGACCCTTGTACAAGCTTAAGGATATGCGTGTATATCATATTTCTTGTAATTGCATATGGTAGTTTGATGTATGGTGTAGAACCAACGGGTAGTGTAATAACTGGTAATTTAGAATTTAAATTGAACTTGATAAATTAAATAGGAAAACCCTAAAGCAAGAAAAATTAAGCCTAAATAAGGTTAGGATGTTAATGAGAGCATCTTAAAATGTGGATTAAAGCCTAAGATTAGCCCAGAACCAGTGCCAAAATGGCTAAACAGAAAGCTACAAAGGTAGGTGGTATTTTTGTAATTTTGGGCAAGTTTTAGAAAACTTAAAGGAAGGATCTTTAAATAGAAAAATTGAGTTTCTCAAAGTTCTTAGAGGCCCCAAAAATCATAGGAAGCTTCAAAATAGTCAAAACCCTTTTGGTTTGAATTTTAGAGTATTAGTTGACTAAAACTTTGACCGAATTGTTCGATAAGGTTTTAAATTCAATTTGAGTGAAACCAAAGCTATTTTATGTATTAGAGGACCAAAATTTTATGATAGAGAAGATGATTCTAAAAAAGGAGTTGAAATGAGTCCAAATGAGAAGAACCAAGATGAGGGACTAAATGGTAATTTTAAAAAATTACATAAATGGACCCCTAGGCTTCTTAAAACATGACTCTCTTTTCTCTAGCCCTCATAACCGACTTGCTTCTAGTCCAAACAGATTCTAGGGTAGTCTTGAGTGGCGCAAGATTCAAGGCAAAAAGTGTTAGATTTCCTTACCTTTTTCATGTCTTCTCCTTCACCAAACCTTTTATCCTCTTTCTCCTTTCTTCTCCTATGGTTTTAATGATTTATTTGGACATGTTTTGGGGCTGGTCCAGTAAAGGAAAGGAGAATTTAGGAGAGCTCTTGAAAAGCTTCCAAATAAGGTAATTCTCTATGGCTAAAGCTTGTTCCTTTTGGCTTTTCTTCTTCTCTATCTTTTTAGCCAGAATAGGGGGAGATGTTAGAGACCTTATCTCAATCTAAAATTGATAGGAATGAGGGTTTTGAAGCCTAAGAAATCCAAGGAAGTAATTAGACTTCAAAAAGAACCATTAGAGAACAACTTATGACTCTTAAGGTTTAGGGTTTTGGATGCACCTTGGCAATTATGAAGCTTTCTAATGATATATTAGGTTGTTTAAGAGTATGTATGAGTTCTCAAGACATCTAGGAAGCTTCATGGATGGCAAATTCCTTAAGAAAATGAAGAAAACTCCATGGGCCCTTAAATGGTGTATATGTCTTGGCCAAGATGAGTTTGTGCACCTAGGGAGAGTTTTCTTTGATTCCAAGGATAGAAATAACTTACATATGAATAATAAACATAAAAGAAATCATTGGTTTGATTTTAGAAACCATATTTTAAAAGTTAGAAGTTAAGTTCCCTTTTTAAGATATAAAGAAGCAACTTGAGTTTGGCTACTTGAAGTGAGTTTGTGATGAATCTAATGAGTTTGAATGGAGTCATATAACTTAGATTGAGTGAGAAATTAGAGCTAAGACCTTGAATTATATGAGTTGCTTCATTATGCCTTGTATAGAACCATAATGATGGCATAAACTAGAGATGGCTTGTGTAAAGTTTATGTGAGGCTAGAGATGGTTCCATTGATGTATTTGTATCTTGTTTAATGTGTCTAGGCTAAGTGAATCAAGCTCCTCCTAAGTGTAGGTGTGAGGTTGAACCAATGAGCTAGGAATTAAAGGAGGAAATTGTGTTTCTTACACCAAGGTAGCTCTCCATTCTTTCTTATGTGCATTTCTTAGTTGTATAATTGTCATTGAATGCTTGTATATGTGTTTGAATCATAAGATATGCCTTTTTCTATTGGTTTGTTGCTATGATACCATTATGCTTCTTGATTTTCTTTTAAAATGTGAGATTGCTTTTTATGGGTGAGGTTGTACCAAAAGTCTCTTGGATTGGTGAGGTGATGCCAAAAGTCCCTAAGAATGGGTGAGACAAGGTCAAAAGTTTCAAGGATGAGTGAGGCTAAATTAAAAGTCACTAGAAAATGGATGAGGTTAATCCAAAAGTCCTAAATCATAGGGTAAGGATAGACTAAAAGTCCTTAGAGCTTGTTCTTAGCTTTAACATATTTGTATGACATGTAAATTATGATTTGAATGATCTTGGAAGTCTTTATGGTATGCTTGTATTCTTTGATATGAATATATGCCTTGTATGCTTACTTGAAAGGGTGAAAAAGCTATTGAGATTTTTTGAATCTCACTCTTCCCCACTTTCCATTTGCTTATGTCTAGATGAAGCCCAAGGAAGCACAAATGGGAGCCAAGGAGCATGATTTGTAAAACTTTGACAATAGAATAGCTGTTTGTATACTTTAATGTCAAAGTATGTATGTATGGATTATTTTTGAGATGTAAACCCTTGATCAATTGTAAAACCATGTAAATATGTTGTATGAACCAAGTGTGGAGCCAAATGAATGAGATTGTATAGTTTTGACATCCTTGAGCCATGATATTTATATGTATTTATGCAAGTGAAATGGTGGATTTGAATTCCATGCTAATTTAAATTAATTGGGATGCTTTTATATGCTATGTTTATGCTATGGGACATGCTCAAATGGTTATGGATGGTGTGGAAGATCATTTGGTGCAAGTTGACCCTATTATGGTATCAAAAATTGTCATATTCTTGAGCTGAACCACAAACTGACCAAATGGACGATTTTGTGCATGAAATTTGGCCTAAATATAGGTCTCATCTATATCTTTTCACAGAGTTAAAGAGCACCCAATTTGGAGCTTTAGAGAATTTATTATAATTTTTCAAAGTTGGCCAAATTATGTAGAATCTATCACTACAATTGGTTATATAGTTAGTTTGCTTTTCTATGTTATTTATGGGACAAATGAAGTCCTATACTTATGAAATTTTATAAGAATATAGTATACATCCTAGGCTTTCTATAGCCACTGAGATCACCCCATTTGGACTTATGTAGAGGGAGATATGAATTTTTGAAAGTTTGGTTTAGCTGTAGGATGCCACCCATACCTGATGTACTATTTCATTGAATTGCTTAAGCTAAACGTGGTTTTTTTGATCTAAAATGTTTATGGTAGTTAGGGGACATCCTAAGATTTCTAGAATGGTATAATTTTCATTATTTCAATTTTTATAGAATTAGTTATGAATTTTTAAATTTTGTATCAGAATATGGATCTAGAAAAATCTGCAACTTTACTTATGGAATTGTGTTGCTTGACTTAAATCCGAATGGAAGCTTTGAATTGTGATGTTTCTGATCCATTAGGTATGTTATGGATGGAAGATGATATTGGTAAACCCATATGGCCCATTTAACCGAAATTGAATTATTTAGGCTTATGATAACAATTATTTCCACTGCCAAAAGTGTGAAATTCATGAAAATAATTGTTTTATGCCATTTGTGATATAATTTGGGAGATGTCTTGATATGGTGTGATAGGTACCACATATAATGCATTATATGATGATTTGAAGTAACACTTCATGTACAAGATTGTGATCATGAATATGTGCTAATTAGGTGTCATTACAAGAAGATGCAATATGTTTTGCAATGTTGTATGGTGGTTCCATGTGGCTAGTTGAAAGTGAGATGGTAAAATTTTGATGCTAACCATATTTCTTGTAATGGCACCTATGGAAATGAAGAATGAATAGATTAAAATTTTCTCAAAGGAAGAGATTGCATATTAGGGCCTAAATGGACCATTTTAAAACTAAAATTTAGTCTAAATGAGTCATAAATTACATCCTTACCCTTCATAGTCCAAATGACCTAATTTAGGGCTAAATTTAGAGGATTTATAGAGCTTTCTAACAAGCTAAGGATGAAATTTTTTTAATCTCTATAAAATGTTTGAGAAAATTTTAAATCTAGTCCAAAATTATGGAATTATGCAGTTATTGTTCATGTTGTCATGGTATCGATTTTCATGTATTTTCAAGGGCCAAATGGATTCATTTTCACTTGAAATTTTTGTAGCATAAAGTTTAGATCATAAAATTTTTGTAGACACCTAACTTGCATAAATCAAAGTTACATAGCCAAAGTTATGAATTTTTGAAGTTTGGCCTATATTATGTCAAAAGAGGTCAAATTGGGTTATATGACTCCTTTATGCATTTAAGTTTTGGATAATGATCATGTGGGTTAAAATGAATATGTCTATAGAGTTTATGGATTAGAATGGCAAGAAAATTTAATTTGTATGAATTAGTTATATAAAATAGGTTATGACAAGAAATGCATATCCCTCATCATAATATGATAAAATAAGACTAGATTTTTCTGATTAGTTTAAGTCCTTAAAACCTTTAAGCATATGTTTTTAATAAAGAAGAGAGCCTAAAATTTAGTATGGAGTAGTTGGTTTTAAAAAAGAAAGAAAAATGAGCTCAAATGGAGGAATTATAGTGAAGTGACATAATCAATATTTTAAAAATTGTAATAAACTTTTTCCTATATCAAGTCACATCCCATTAAAATTGTTATAAACTTACTTTTTCTTATATCAAGTCACACCTATCATCTTTTTCTTGGTATTATTGGCTTTAGCACCTCCAAACCACAACTAAAGAGGCGTGAAAAGGATGAAGAGAAAGAAGGATAAGGAAGGCAAATTAGGTATGTAAATATGCAAAATTTCATCATATGCTAGTTAGAAAACTTTTTCTTTTCTTTATGCTCTTTCTAATGATGGTTTTAGTTTCTTGAAAAGGTGAAATTTGTGGTTGACCTTTTAAGCAAAGAAGAAGATTTAAGCCAAATACATCACGAGAAACTACAATAAAGGAGGTTTCAAATGTCACACCATAATATTTTTGTGTTTTTACCATTCAAGGCAATTTATGATAACAAAAACCTTTCGCAGCGGAATTTATGGTTACTAAAAGTGCCAAATGGTTCCATAATTCTCATACATGGATTTTTACCATTCCATCTCTCAAATTCAAGCCTAACTTGTTTGTTGTAACCAATATAACATGTATATGAATATTTAACTCATTAAAAGCCTCATTGATTAAAATTGTCCGTTAAACACATAATATAGTCTTAACTTTGAAAATTCATAATAGTCAGTGCATTGGTCAACCTAAATGGCATAACTAGGAATTCATAATGCCTATATTTAGTCCTGAAGGCCATCTTCGGGGTTGAAAAAAAAAGGAACTCCCTAGGGTGACACATTAGAGCGTATGAACCATTTCTCTAACAATTTCTCAATTTGCTTTTTTCAACTCTGCTAGCTCAGTGGGAGCCATCTTATAAGGAGCTTTAGACATCGGTCTAGCCTTAAGCACAATGTCAATAGGAAACCTTACCTCTCTTTTAAGATGTAGACTACTAAAATCAAAATCCTTAAAGAAAACTTTTGGGAATTCCCTATCTACAAGGATCTTATTTATCCCTTCCTTTACCTTTGCTTATATAGAGAAAAGACTAGAAACTCTTCGTATCTATGTTCTAAGTATCCATCAGCTTAAGTGATGGACAAGAAAGATAACTCAGCCCCAGAACTAGTTATGGTCTTACATTTAGGTAAGGTAATGGTTCTATGTTCACAATCAAGCACAGCATTATTAGCAGCCATCTAATTCATGTTAATAATCAGGTCAATATCATAGAAAGGCATGTAAATCAAATCAATAGTAGTGAATAATAGTTAAACTGTATAGTGACATTCAAGCAAACGTGGGAAGTAATCACATGGCTTCTAGTTGGGTAGATATAGACAAATCATATGGTAAAGTACCAGTAACCAAACCTATTTTTCTCATACAATCATAGGATATAAACGAGTGATTAGCACTCATGTCAAACATAGCAATCACAAGAAACCATTAACTTTAATCATACCTTTATTCAAACTAGGAGACATGTAACATTCGGTCCTTCCATAAACGTGAGAAATGCAATGTTTGGTTTCACTATAAATGTGCAAAACACATCGTGTAACATCCGATTTTCTAAAAATGAAAGAAAACATGAGAAACATAATGTATGATTTCTCCGTCAACGAACAAAATTCACCGGATATAAAAGGAAGTCCTATGAAATGATATAGTTAAGGTCCCAAAAAATTTGAGTAACATTCTAGATTTCTAAAAATGAGAATTTTAGGATCAGATGGAAAGACAAATAGAGCTAGGATGGAGAAATAAATTATGATAGAAACTGACGAAACGTAATGGCATTTTTGTAAATAAGTGAAACTTTTGGAAAAACATAAAGGAGGGCTTTTTAAATGAAAATTTTGAGTTTCCTAGGGTTCTTAGAGGCCCCAAAAACCATGGGAAGCTCCAAGACTGGTAAAACTCCTTTGGTGTACATTTTTCAATGTCAGTTGGCCCAAACTTTGACCAGTTCATTCAATAAGGTTTTAGCTCCAAATTGAGTGATTCCAAAGGCATTTTATTAATTAGGAACCTAAATTTTATAATGCAAAAGACAGTTCTAAAAAAGGAGCTAAAATGAAGCTGAAACAAAATTGCCATTATGGAAGGACGAAATTGGAATTTTTGAAAAAGTGTGTTTCTAGAAGCTCCCACACACTTCTCCTTTCTTCTCCCATCTTCTTAAGCACGAAATTTCTGCCCAAAATAAAAAATATGATCTGCTCTCTTAAGTTCATAAGAAGGGGAAGAAAAGGAGGAGAAAAATTAAGAAAAATATATAGATTCTTGGTAGTTTTCTATGCTTTCTTCCATCCAAACCTCCTCTCCTCCATTCTCCTTTGTTTCCTTTGATTAAAATAAGGTTTTAAAATCTGTTTTAAGGGAGATATTAAGGGAAAATTTCGGATTTGAAGAGAGGAGCTTGGAGAAAGCAAGATTCAAGTGGGAGAAAGCAAGATTCAAGTGAGAAAAAGCAAGAAAACTAAGTAATTTCTCTTCCTATGGTTGCTACCTTTGGTTTCTCTCCTGCTCCATTTTGCCTAACATGAGAAACCCTAGGAGCACTTGATTTTTAGGTAGAACCAAGGATGAATCTAAAGAAAAAGAGTGTGAAGATTAAGATTATACAAAGGGAATTAACAAAAACCCATTAGATTTCAAGATGCAATTTCTAGGGTTTTAATTGCCCTGTAAAATCTGATTTTGTATGATGATTCCTAGGCCTAAATAAGAGTTTAAATGAGCTCCCAAGATTCCTAAGAAGCTCCCCACATGCATCCTCCCTTGAGAAAATAAAGCAAACTGCAAGAAACCCCATTTCCTTCATAGCCTCAGCCTAAAGGGGTTTGTGAAGTTAGGGAGAGTTTTAAATTTTTCTAAACCCATTCTTGAGTCATATATGATGAATGAAAATAAGGGACAACCTTGGGAAAAATTTAGAACCCATAAAAAGTGAGTTGGTGCCTTAGGTTCCATATTATGACCTAAAGAAGCAACATGTAGTTAGGCTCTTGGTTTTAATTGTATGATGACTCCAATAGGCTTAAAAGGAGTCAAGAATCATATTTGAAAGGAAATAATAGAGTCTAAAATTTATTTGAGGGATGTTGCTTCATTAGATGCAATTATGGAACCATAATGAGGCTTATAGAGCAAGTTAGTGTCTAAGTGAGTTGTGTGGCCTTAGAATTAATTCCATGAACCTAATTGGCTTCCATAAATTGTATTTAGGTCAAGAGACACCATCCCCACACTTTTGTGTGTGTGTGGCCGAAAAAGGGAGCTTGGATTCAAGAGAAAAAGTGTGTAATTGTATATAAGGTAGCTCTCAGCTCTCTCCACCTTCTCTCATGTATGGATGTGTGCTTAGCTTATCTTGAATGTATGTATGTGTATTTTTAAGCCATGAAAAGTATTCTAGCATGAATTTAATTCCATGGTGCCATGATATTACAATATGCTCTTATATGATGTTTTTGATATGTGCTTGGGTTTGTTTGAGTGCAGTGAGGCTAAGAATCCTTAGCCGTAGTGAGGCCAAGAACCCTTAGCCATGGTGAGGATGAGCCAGAACCCTTGAGATTTGTTGAGACAAAGAAAAGAGTCTCTCAAAAGCAAGATGGGCTCCTAAGAGTATAGTTGAGTCTAAGAATCTCTTAAAGAATGGGTGAGGTAAGTCCAATATCCACAAGAAATTGGGTGAGGTTAATCCACTTGCTTGGCAAGCCTTTGTATGCTATGTATGACATTCTCAAATGATGAAAATGCTTATTGAATGTTTGCACATGTCAACATGACCATACATGCATTTATGAGACTTGTTTGCATCCATTATGTATGATTGAATGGGAGATGAGCTATTGGGATTCTTTGAATCTCATCCCCTCCTCTACAATGTTCTAATATGCTAGGTGGACTAAGAGAGTAAGGAGATGGAAGGCAACCACTTGAGAAATGAGAGTATGACATTGAAATGTATGAAATTTGCTTCATTAAGGCCATCAAGGTGGCAAATGTTATCATCTATGGTTGTATATGATCTATGACCTCTTGAACATATGTAATTATAATAATATGTTATGTTTAAATGGGAGAATGTATTATGTGACCACTAGAATGCAATTTGAGTATGTAATGCTAAGTTAGGCTTCTTGGAAGTTTAATGTGAGTATGTAATGCTAAGTTAGGCTTCTTGGAAGTTTAATGTGAGTATGTATAATTACATGTGGCATAGCGAAAATGAGAGGCATAGAGTTTGGGACTATTTGGACAGTTCATACAAGTCTTAATTATGCTTTTAGACTTGCCCAAGAGGTGCCAAACCCCAAGGAAAGCCATTTGGACATTTTGGTATCCTATATGGAGCTAAATTTGATCATAATAGAACTGTATATCACTTTTTATCCAAATGAGATCTTCTTGATTTGAGATTTGGTATGTAATTAGAGTTTTTTGAGAGCTTTTTGGGAAGTTATAGAATAGAAATTTTGGAGGTCTAGAGAATATTTGATAAATTTTCAAAGTTGAGAAATTTTTTGATTTTGGTCATGTCACTGTTCATACTAGTCCGAAAAATGAAGTTTGTCACACAAGGCTCAAATGATGTCCAATTGTCACAAAATTTTATATAGAAAAACTAGACATTCCCAGTGACTTGTACCAACTAGAAGTAGCTCATTTGGATATGAATTTTCAAATAAACTATCCAGTATCAGGAATTCCAGCCAACCTCTGTTATTGTTTGATTAGATTTTAAGGTCTAGGAGTACTTGAACTGGTATGCAGTTATTTTTTCCCTCTAGCTAACATCCACAACTTTCTAGATTGGTATCATTTGCATAGATTGGATTTTTTTGGGAATTAATTGGATATTTTTGAAATTTGCTATAGAATTATATGATAGCATCAGTGGATAGCCTGACCTCTGGACACTTTTGTATGTCAAACATCCTCGATGTTGGATGTTATGGTCTAAACATATTTTTAGCATGAAGTAGACATGTTTAGCTTTCCAAAATGACTAAGAATGCATGATTTTGATTTTTCTAGAATTAGTTATAATTTTTCAAAGTTGTGACAGAAATGAGGACAAAACTGGCCGAAATTATATATGTATATTTCATGCATTCTTTCGAGTTTCTTGAGATGCAGGCCACTTTTGATGATTCAAATGAGTTGTATTCATGTAATTAAATATGAAAATGTGTTGTATGATCTCACATAGTCCACATGACACCGAATGAAATTTTTATACGTGACACAACCTAAGAAGTACATTAAAAAAATGCCTTTTTCTTGCCTCTTGCATAAATTGCTTGATGTGGCGCATAGATATAGTATGAAATGTGTTAGAAAATTATGGTGTTACACATTGGATATTAAAGAAAGTCTCCCAGAGTGAATGATTTGAGGTCAAATAAAATTAGGATAAAATTTGAAATATTAAAAAATGAGGATTTAAGCCTTGGGTTGCCCAGACACCGAGGCCGGAGTAGTTCAAAAAATTTGTTGAAAGTCTAGTTGCATTTTCATAAATATGGAAACTTTTTGAAAAACTCATAGGAGGGATTTTTAAAAGAAAAATTTGAGTTTTTTAGGGTTCTCAGAAGCCTTATGTAACACTATAAATTCTAACTCATTTCATAACATTTATAAGTTTCACATCATCATTTCCATGAGAGCACATGAAAAAGGGACCAAAAATAATGGGTTTATTTGCGTTGCGTCATACTTAAAAATTGCAATCCGTGTCACGTGGACCATGTGAGCTCATACTATACATTTTCATATTTAATTACATCAAAACAACTCATTTGCATCACAAAATTATGCCCACAACTCATAGAAACCGAAATGAAGCATGAAATGGGCTTGTTTAATTTCGGCTAGACTTGCTCCATTTTCTGACCAAATTTTGGGAAATCATAACTAAATCTAAAAAAATCAAAATTATACAATCTTAGTCATTCTAGGAAGATATGGATGTCTACTTCACAATAAAAATATGCCTAGATCATAACATCCATCACAAAGGATGTTTGATATTCAAAATGGTCCAGAGGTTAGATTGCATTCTGCAACTGATATGGAATTCTGCAGAAAACTTTGCAAATATCTAATTAATTCCATAAAGATTCAATTCATGAAAATGATACCAATCTAGAAATCTGTGGATGTCAAATAGAGAGAAAAAATATCTCTAGACCAGTTCATCAAGCCCAGACATCGAAATTTAATGGAACAGTACTTCTAGTCGGACAAAATTCCTGGTACTGGACAGAAACTTCAAAAAATCATATCCCCCTCTATAGACTTCCAAATGAGGTGTTTCTAATTGGCACAAGTCACTGTCATTTTTTAGTTTCTCTATATAAAATTTTGTGGCAATTGGACATCATTTGAGCCTCATGTGATAGAATGCAAATTCAGACCAAATGAATAGTGCAGAAAACCAAAAACCATGAAAATTGCCAACTTTGAAAAATCATCAAATATTCTATAGACCTCCAAAAATTATGATCTTTAGCTTTCCAAAAATCTCTCAACGAGACCTAATTGCATGCCAAATTTTAGATCAAGACTAACTCATTTGGTTAAAAAGCGAAATAGGGTTCTATTACAATCAAATTTGGCTTCGTCTAGGGTACCAAACTTGCCAAATGGCTTTCCCTTAGTGTTGGCACCTTTTGGGCAAGTATAAAAGTATATTTAAGACTTGTTTGAGCTACCCAAATAGTCTCAAACCTTATGCATCTTATTTTGGCCATTCAACCCATACTTATGCACATTTCTATCAAATTTCACATTGCACACTTTGGCATCTCATACTCAAAATATATGCTAGAGGTCATACATCATATTCATACATTTACACATGTCTCAAGGGTCATAGACTATTTACAATATCATATACATCAAGAAACATAATTATGGTTCCAAAATGGATAAAGCTAGGCATATGCTTGTCAATTTCCCTTCTTCATAGTTGTTGGCCCCCATTGCCATAGCTACTTGGTCCACCTAGCATGTTAGGACATTGGAGAGGAGGAGATGAGATTCAAAGAATCCTAATAGCTCATCTCCCATTCAATCATACATAATATGTGCACAACAAGCTTTACAAATGCATGCATGGAGGAAAATGAAAATCATGGAATTTAAAAAGCAAACTTGGCATGTGAACACATCATACAAGACATTTAAGAGTTCACCAAGTATTTGGATTGGCCTCACACTTCTCCTCATAGATTTTAGACTTGCCTCACCTATTCTTTAAGAGCTTTGGACTCAACCATACTCTTGGGAGCCCACTTTGCTTTTGGGAGACTCTTTACTTTGTCTCAACCAAGCTCAAGGGTTCTTGGCTCATCCTCACCATGGTGAAGAGTTCTTGGCCTCTCCACACTTAAGCAAACTTAAACAAACATCATGTAATCATTTGGAAATATAACATGGCATCAAGAATCATGGCACATAAAGGCATGCTAGCATACTTTTCATAGCTTGAAAATACATATACACACATTCTAAAATAAGCTAAACACACATTCATGCATGAGAGAAGGTGGAGAGAGCTACCTTGGAAGCAATTACACATTTTTTCCTTAAGCTTTGAGTCCTCTCCCTTGACCTCACACACCCAAGAAAGTGGAGATCATTTCTTTTGGCCTAGACACATCAAAATAAACATGAATTACTCATGAGAATAAGCCTTGGCATTATACACACTTTACATGATGCTACTTTGGTTTATGGCTCCATTATGCTTCCATAAAGCACTTAATGAAGCAACTACAAAAATTTATGATCTTGGCTCCCTTCTCTACTTTAATCTATGATTCTTGACTCCATTTAGACTCCTTGGAGTCATCACACAATTATTTTAAAGAGTGTAGCTAGGAGTTGCTTCATTATGCTACATTATGGAGCCTACACTTCCATCTCACTATCTATGGCTTCTAAAATTTTTTCAAGGCTTCTTCTCATCCTCTTCCATCCTACATGACTCAAAAATAAGCTTAAAACAAATTAAAACTTTCCCTTGGTAATCTTTCTAGCCTAGGCTGACATTATGGAAGCATTTGGGTTCAAGGGGTTTCCAATTTTTTCTTGATGGGAGAGTCACTTGGGAGGCTTCCTAGAAGCTCAATTAAACACTTACGTAGCCTAGGAAATTCATGAATCAAAACAAATTTTACAAACTCTTCAAGAATCCTACACTTTGCTAACTTGAAATTTAATGGCTTTTACTTGGTTTCCTTTGTATATTCTAAATTCCCACACCTTAATTCATGTTATTCATTCTTGGTTTGGCCAAAAATTTAATCCCTCATGGCTGGTCTTACATGGGGGGAATTGAAGAGAAGAGGAGCGAGGAGACCTAAGCTTAGGAAGTAGCAAAATACCTTGGATTCATGGTTTTCTTGGTTTGTTCTTCACTTGGCTAGCCTCCCCTCACCAAATCCAAAAATTTCACCTATGTTCTGCCCTCAAAATAGATTTAAAAACACCATTAAACCCATAGAAATAAGAAGGAGAAGGAGGAGAAGTGACTTGCTAAGGAGAAAGTTAGATTTTCCATGGAATTTCTTACCTTTTTTTAGCTTTTTTCTCCCACTAAGAGTGCTCCTTCTTCTGTGCCTAAGAGAACTGATTCTCCTCTCTATTCTGGGTAGAAGAAAGATGGTGGAAAATGAGGGCAAGGGAGGGCGTGAGAAAGAGAGAGTATTAAAAGCAAAAGAATTCCAAAAATTTCCATTTCGTCCCTCGTTTTTGGCATTTTCATTTCTAATTTGTTTTAGCTCTTTTTTGAGAACTGTCTTCTCCATTATGAAATTTAGGTTCCCAATTTAGTAAAATGCCTTTGGAATCACTCAAATCGAAGCTAAAACCTTCCCGAACAAATCCGTCAAAGTTTAGGTACACTGACGTTGGAAAACATCCACTGGAGGGGATTTAACTGTCTTGGGGCTTCCCATGGTTTTTAGGGCCTTTGAGAACCCCAGAGAACTTAAAAATTTTGTGCCTATATTTACAAAAAATGTCATTGGCCTTTCGACAAAATTTTTAAATCACTCCGGCCCTAGTTCTTGGGCAACTCAAGGCTTAAATCTTCATTTTTCATTATTTAGAATTTTATCCTAATTTTAATTGGCCCCAATCCCTTCTTTTTTGGGGACTTCCTTTTGTATCTGACCCATTTTTTATGTTTACAGAGAAACCGAATATCGCGTTTCTCACGTTTACAGAGGGACCAGATGTTACACCTTGAACACTATGGGAAGCTCCAGGACAGTTAAAGCCCTTTTGGTATATGGTTTCTAACGGCGGTGAGTCCAAACTTTGACCAGTTCATTCAAGAAGGTTTTAACTCTAAATTGAGTGATTACAAAGGTATTTTATAAGATTGGGAACCTATATTTTATGATAAAGAAGACGGTTCTAAAAAAGGAGCTAAAACGAAACTGAAACAAAAATGTCAATTACAAGGGACATAAATGGAATTTTCTCAAAACAAATGCTTCTTAAATCCTTTTTATATTAGGCGTCCAGATTTCCAGCTCCTTCTAATCGATATATACTTCGTCCAAAAATAAAGAAGAGGGACAGAGAGAGAGGCACATAAGAAGAACTAAGAAAGAGGAAGAGAAAGCTAAAGAAAGGTAGGAATTCTTAAGGATTTTCATGCTTCTTCTTCTTGGAACTTTGTTCTTCTCGGAACTTTGTTCTTCTCCTCCAAAGCTTCCTTTCCATGGTTTTGTTAAGTAATATGATTTTTTTTTACCTTAATTTAGAGGGGGAAAAGTGGCGTGCTAAGGATAAGGTTGAAGGAAGTAAAAAGACTCTTGAAACAAGCTTTGAATCCAAGGTAACATCTTCCTCTTGTTGCTTCTTCTCCATCTTCTCCTCCATGGTATCCCACAGCCCAAAATAGAACCATCATAGGGGGAAGGGGAATTTTTGTCCAAGAACAAGAGAGAATCATAGATTTTAGACTATGGGAAGTTAGGAAATCCAAAGAAATTGCAAGAAAACCAAGTGAAATTCAAGTTGGAAAAGTGTAAAACTCTTGAATACCTTGCAAAAATTGATTTGATATATGAGTTTCCTTGCATGTGTGAGTATTTTATTGAGCTCCTAAGACCCCTAGGAAGCCTTCCAAGTGACTCTTCTATCAAGAAAAAAATGGAAACCCCTTGAACCCTAAATGCTTCCATAATTTCGACCTAGGATAAAAGGAGGGGTTAGGGAGTGTTTTAATTTATTCTAACCTTGATTTGGGACTTCATATGATTGTAGAAGGTGGGAGGAACCCTTAGGAAAAATTTAGAAGTCATAGATTGGGAGAAGAGATAATGGCTTCCATAATGTAACCTTATGAAGCAACATGTGTCTAGGTTTCTGTAAATGAATGTGTAATGGCTCCAATTTAGAAGTCATAGATTGGGAGAAGAGATAATGGCTTTCATAATATAACCTTATGAAGCAACATGTATCTAGGCTTCTATAAATGAATATGTAATGGCTCCAAGGACCTTAAATGAGGTCAAGAGGCCTAGAAATAAGGAGAGAATGGAGCTAAGAACGTGAATCATAATGGTTGCTTCAATAGGCCATTTATGGAACCATTATGTGACTTATGGAACCAAGTATGTTCTTAAGAATAAATTGAATGCTTTGGCTTCCTTCAAGAATATAATAGAGTGTCATTCATGATGTTTAGGCCAAGGAAACCAAGCCCCACCTAGCTATGATTGTGGAATCAAAAAAGAGGAGCAAGGCAAAGTAAAGCTTGCATAAATAACAAGGCAGCTCTCCACCTCATTCCTTTTGCATTCTTGGTTCTGTATATATCATTACGTGCTTGTGTGTGCTTTTGTGAATTGTGAACATGCCACTTAATGCTATCGTGTTGCATTAGTACCAATATGCTTCTTGAATATCATTGGTTTGTGAAAAATGCTCAAAAGGGTGAAATGATGCCGAAAGTCCTAAGAATGGGGTGAGGAAAGACCAAAAGCCCTTAGAGCTCATTCTTGGCTTTGATATGAATTTGCGGCATGCAAATGTGAATTTGAATACTTTATGGTTATGTGAACTTCCATACTTATGCCTTTGACATGTATATGTCAGGAATGTGTGTTTGAATGGGTGTATAAACTATTGAGATTCCATGAACCTCACCCCCATCCTTCTCCTATCTCATAGGATCTAGGTGGAGCTCAAGAACCAAAGGATGGAAGCCATGAAGTCTAAATAACCATCTTTTGACACTTTGGCATGATTATGCATAGTTTTGATGTATAAGAGTGTCAAAGTGCTTATGTATATATTATTTTTGAGTTGTAATCACTTGAGCAAATGTAAAAGCATGTATGGATGATGTAGAAACCATATTTGATACCAAATCAATGGAAATAAGAGATTTGGTTACTTGATGACTTGTATTTGCCAGTGTATTCATGGATGTGGGATGGCCAGAATGAGATGCATGGTATTTGGGACCACTTGGGTAGTTCATATATGTTGTAATTATGCTTTCAAATTTGCCCGAGAGGTTCCAAAACCCAAATAAGGCCATTTGGGCCAAGTTGGTGCCTTATAAGATGCAAAAATGACCATAATGGTGAGTTATGACACAATATGTCCAAATGAGTTCTTCTTAATCTGAAACTTGGCATACATATATATCTTGTTGAGATATTTTTGGGAAGCTAAAGTGTAGAATATTTGGAGGTCTACAAAATTTTTGGTGCATTTTTGAAGTTGGCAAATTTTCTTGATTCTGGTACTGGTATTGTTCATTTAGTCCAAAATTTCACCTTTGTCATTCATAAGGCAAACGATGTCCAATTGCTGTGAAATTTTATAGGGAGAACTAGAAATTCACAATGACTTGTGTCAACTATAATTACCTCAATTGGATGTCTAGAGAGGGAGATATGAATTTTTGAAGTTTCTATTCTGTTTTAGGCACATAATCAAACCTTTGCCACTATTCCATCGATTTTTGAGATCTGGAGGCTTTTGAATTGATCTAGAACTATTTTTTTCCTCTAGTTAAATTTTTTAGCTTTCCAAATTGGTATATTTTGCATTGATTAGATTTTTATGGAATTAGTTATGCATTTTTTAATTTTATATCAGTAAGTTGTATCAGAAGCATTGGATAGTTTGACCTTATCAAATGTGGTCTAGATGAGGTTTTCATGGCTTGGAAATATTTTTATTGTAAAGTTAACATATAGAGTTTTCTAGAAAGTTATGGGTTTCTTGATTTCAATTTTTCTAGATTTAGTTATGATTTTCCAAAGTTGCTAGTAGAAAATTGAAATTATAACCCAAGGCAAAATGTGATATTTCTGGTTTTTAGCTCTTGATCCGTGGTTTATGCAAATTTTTAAGATGTTTATGATTTTCATGGATAGAAAATAAATAGAAGATGTTGTTATTAAGTTCATGGGGTCATTGAGATTCGAGGAGAATTTTTAAACCTTGACGTAACGCCATTGAATTCATTATTTTTAATGCATTTTCTTGGATTTTCTTTGATAGCATGTGTAATCCACCTTGAATGAGTAAACTGATACTAGAAATAATATGGTATGACATTTTTGGTATCAAAGCAAAGTCCCAAGCCTTCTAAGATTGAATATGGCTTGAGGATATGGTGATAAGACTATGAAGAGGCTTGTATGGTTATGTAAAGCCTTGTATGAGGTATTTTGAGTGTGTGAAGGTGGTTTATGATTATGTTCATGATAAGTGAGTTGTGGAATGGTCTTGAGTAGGTGGTAAGTTATGGGTGAGGTTGGTCTCTAGTTCTAGAATTGAGTTAAGTGATCCAATGACTAGAGCTCTATAAGGTATAGTAGCTCACCGGGATCAGTGGCAAGCTCTGTGTATTAGCAACAAGAGATGTTTGTGTAGCTGCTAAAGAAGCTTGCCTAGAGAGGTTATAAAAGGCCTAATCTCCCTGAGTTCCACACTCGGGCGGTTCAGGGATGTCCTGCTCGATGCAGGGGCAAGATGTGAGGTGATGCAGTATGAGGTGAAACTGTGGCTGCACAAAGTAAGTAATAAGGCAGTTATTTCCCCTAGTTATGACACCTAGATGCTAAGATGAATTGAAGAGTCTAAAGAGTTATTCCCTCAAGTCAAAGGTTTGAGTTATAAGCTATACTCCATAGCCCAGAAGTGGCAGTTAGTTATGTATGAGTAAAGTAAGAGGTGGAATCCTCTAGCTTTAATGATGGGCTACAAATATAGATAGTAAGGCTTGGTCACGTAGCTAAAGAGGAAGTATTTGGTTATAATGGAGTATGCTGTAGTATAAAAGGCCTTGTTGGTCATATTTAGGCCAACCTAAGAAATGAACTGCTTTGGGATAAGTCGATGCACAAAGAACAAGGACCTTAGTACAAACCAAGAAAAGAGTAAGTAAATGGCCTATAAGTGGATATGGAGGATCAGTAAGTTGTAGTTGAGCAATGGGCCTAGTAAATGAGATTGAGAAAAGCCCAACGTAATTGATGGCCTAGCCTAAGGATATTTGTAAGTGGGTAACAGTAAAATTTAGAAAATATCGGACACAAGAATAGTAAGGCTGTTGAGACCCACCTACAAGGCATCAACTCCAACCTAGGATGGTAAACTGTGAAACAGAGAATGACAGGCTAATATAATGAGCTCAAACCTTGTAGGCACTATCAGAAAAACTTGTTGATAGGGTCTTAAATTTTGCACTGCAGTGTATGAGATCTTGTCAACAAGATCCTTTGATAGGATGTTATTATAGCCTATAAAGCAAACAGTAGTGGTGAATAAAGTAAATGTACGAAAAGAGTGTACCTTACAGGTAACATTTTAAAGGTGAATATGATTAGCTAGAGAAGAGAATAAGAATAGTTTGAAAATGTTAAATTCATCATAAGCTTATATGAGTTAATGGGGCTTATCGTAAGCTATAGCCATGATGAGATAGGTGGCCCAGGCTAAGTATAAGTTGAAACTTAAAAGAAGTGACCAGTAGCATCTTCCAGGTGAGGTGATGAGTAGAAAGAGAACATAGTGTAAAAGGAGAAAATAATCTGAATGAAAGCTTAGTGAAGGTCCTCCCTGGATTGATGAAAAGAAGATAAGATATCTTGAGTTAGGAAAGATCACCCAGTAGAGGTTAGCAGAAATCCCTATACGTAGACCCTTAAATTGTAAAGTCCCATGATAAAGGGAAGCGAGGAAGAATTGAGAAGCTAGTCCACAGAAAAGATACCTTCGCTTTAGTAATGACTAAATGGATAGACTAAGCAGAGATGAAATAAGCAGATAGAGGTCTAGTGGTTAGCCAGATGTGAGACTTATGTAAGGCCAAAGCACATGAGTAATTAGGGAACCTAGTGGAGCATAAGTTTTTAGTAAGGTAGAATTCGGACATTGAGAGTACATGTCCTGGTTTGGGTTAGTAAAACCCTAAAATTAGCAAACTATGCTCCCAAGGATGAGAGTAAAGAGGTAAGTAGTTAGTGCTTTAGTACCTTCAGGGAAGCTCGAAAGAGCCAGAGATCGCCTAAAAAGGTGAGTCTTTATATTACATAGAGAATGACTGTAAGCTAAGAGCACTACAGAATGCAAATTCTGGGATTGCATGAGATAAATTTTTCTTACAAAAGAATGGTCTAGTTAAGAGCAAAGTAAGAGTATAAGAGGAATCAGACCTGCCCTGATATTATAAAAAGTGAGAAAATAGAGGAACCCAGAAAAGATGTAGATGCTCTTGTGCATAAAGAAGCATGAAATAGCAAGGAAATAAATAATTAATAGAGCATCCTTCTACTTGAGTAAGGATAGTAATAGTAAAAAGAACGAGAGAGTATGTAATGATGCTCAGGTCGATGACATAATAGCTTGAGAATAGATTTTGAGTTGATGTGGTTGAGTGCGAGTGCTTGAAAAAGCATGATTGTCCTTGGCATAGATGTTTATAAAGTGCAAGGAATGCCCGAAATAGAAACAATTGGGCAATATAAAGTGACCTTAGGATGAAGTAGAAATTTTTGCAAGAAATTAGAGGAAGAGTCCTCTTTTCCTCGAGTGTCTTACGAAAATAAGGCAGATGAAGAAAAGTAAGTGAAGAATACTTTAGATTATTGGGAAACTTATAATATACTAGTAATAGTAGCTTTGAGTTCAGTCATGAGGTGCTTGTGTATTAGTGTTTAATGTTATGATTTGCTTGCAATAATGGTTACATGATATTGGGTCTGGTCAATCCAGTAGTAATGTGACTTAAGTGCATAGCAAACAATGGCATCAATCATAAAAAGTCTCCCGATAATCAAAGAGTATCCTAATTGGTTAAATGATGAGATAAGTTAGGAACAAGAAGTGAAGGGGTTCTAGTAACAATAAAACAATAAGAAAAGTATGCAGAAAGGAATCCCCAGTAAAGAATAATAATATAAAAGAGAACATGCTAATAGTATAGAACATTTAGATTCAGATAGCACGAGTTTAGTATGTATGATCTAAGTCCCTTATAATATAATTAAACGAAATGAGAAAGGACCAATGTATAATCTCTATCCTATGAGAGATGTTAGGCACACTCAGTGTGTGAGATGCCCTGGTGCTAAAGCACTCAAAAGCAAAATGTTGGCATAGTCAGAAATTGCAAGATATGAGAGGAAAGATTGAACAAGTATAAATAAAGCATGGTAAGTCAGTAAAAGTAAGGAAAGAAAGACGAGTGAAAAAGGGCTGAAGTGGGAACTTGAGGATCCCATAAGTAGTGAATAATGAAAGTTAAAATGCTCGAGTATTAATTTGATAGGATCCTAGAGAATTAGATGACACAGAACCCACTTTGCACGAAGAGCATGACATACATATGAGTTTAGCCTTAACCAGTATGACAATGATTACTGGACTTAGTGAGCATGTGTTTTACTATTAAACACTGTGATCTTAGGCTTTGATATCCCCTAAAGATGGATCGCAGTAGATCCTAGCACAATATAACAGGTTGTAGTAGATCCTAGCAGGGCTCAAAGAGGTCGTAATAGACCCAGGGGTCATAGTAGATCCCACATAGATATAGAGAGCTCACAATTATAGCATAGTAGTTCTCTAAGGAGATGACAACCTGAGATAGTTTTTACAGAGTAATTAGTCTCAGAGACCAGTATAGTTTCAATTAACTTTTATCTCAGAGACTAGAGATCTCTTAAGTCTGATAAACTATTGCCTCCAGATACGGTAAGGCTATACTCAGATGACTAAATCACTGATTATACTCTTTGATAGATGAGTGTAGTATGTATGATGACCTTAACTTCTAATCATTCTAATTAAGGCTAAATATGCAATTAATAATTTTAAATCAGGGTTAAAGTCATTATGACTAATTACATTCAGAAAATACAGGGAAATTTGAACCTTAATGTTATTAGAGTATCAACCATATAATTACAAGCACTCATGTATATAAGGAAAACAAACACTCATTTATAAGCCTTTGATTCTATTACTTATTAATTCCAACTCACAAGAATCTTCTACTAATGTTTCTAAGTCATCCTTTGATGTTGTCATAGGAGAAACCAAGGTTTCTAGGTTAATATGAGGGTTTTAGGACGTTCGCCGTGGCTAAATTCCTCTTAGCCGTGGCTAATTGCTCTTGGGTTCACTTCTTACATCGTCGTGGTGAGTTGGAGCTTCACCGCAGCTTGCCTACATGGCACCGCGATAAGGAAACATCCTAAAGCCTACCTCACTCGCCTTTCACTATTGGCCGCTGCCAAATCCCAAGGTCTCCATAGCTAATTCCTCTCTAGAACACTTGGGACATTTTCACAAAAGTTCGCAGTGGCCAACTCCCCCTTTTGCCGCGACAAATGACCCTTTGGATGACTTCTAGTTTAGCCTTTCACATTTCACTGTGGCTAATTACACTTTTTGCCGCGGTGAATTGCTCTCTGGTACTTTCTCTGGGCAACTTCGCTTCTATTGGCCACGGTGAAATGCCTTCTGATCCTATAATTTCTAAAGTCTTGTCTCAAACTTTCCACTCTCCCTCCAATGACACCCTAGGGCCACTCTACCTTAATTTATAGGGCTCCAATAGCTTTCATTAGCCTAATTTACCTAGCTAATCTATCATTACTAGTTCAAGATTTAAGTGTCAATTTCTACTCCTCTAACTACCCTATTTCAGCAAGTTTATAGATTAATGATAGTAGAATTCCATAAGCTTCCAACAATTATCATTCAAATATATATTCCATTAAAGATTTCATGCATCACTAATTTAGGTCTATATCCAAGGTATCACATAATTGCAATTCCCAAATGGTAAACCATATCTTAAATTCAACAAAGTTTATATATTAGATGTTATAAGTTCATACATCCAATACTAAACCAAAATGAGGCCTAACTCCTCAATAGATACATTCTAAGTAACCAAAATATAATCACCTACACTTGGCAATATGATTACATGATGATGCTATATAAAAGATTAATAAAATTGCATCTACTCTACTCAGACGAGCCCAAGTGTAGCTTCCTCCACACATGGCTAGAGCGTATGGATTTTCATCCATTTGCTTCCCCTTATCCTTACCCAAAGAACCTTCACCTGAAAGTATGATCACATGAAATGGGGTGAAATGTAAATCTCAGTAGCCAAGGCAAATTTCATTCTTATGTTCCGGTTTAATTACATATATGCATGATTTCATATAAGCATCAGAAAATGTACCAACCATATCAGTAAATGAAATAATCAGGCTTTCTATGATTACCATCCCATACTAGCAATCATAATTCCACATGTTAAAGGCTAATAACACCGGGAGAGGCCCGTCCATGGCACCCACACCCCAATGAGCACAACCAGGGTTTAGTACATCTGGGGTTTGATCTTAACCCGGTGCCCAATCGAAGCACATGTACGGGTGGCAGTCGCACCACAGCTCCACCATAGACTCACAAGGTCCAATCACATATAACAAATAGCCAACCAATTTATTTAGTATCAAAATCATAATCATGCAGTAAATACAAAATTAACACATACATATGCATAGAATTAGCATGAAACTCCGGTTACCTCACTCTGTAGATAATTAAAAAGCCACCAGCAGTGCTAAAATCTCCCTATAACCATAACATCTAAAGATTACTACTTCAAATCATAATGTACAACAGCAATAAGTACCCAAGGAATTAAAATACTAATGGCTACCTGGCAGACACTTACCCAGCCACTACAAATCCCCAAATTTGGATTGAATATATCCTCTACCAGAAACTTCAATATATTACCCTAATTCCTAAGCAAATTCGTACAGAATTAATACATATACTATAAATCAACCATAGGGGTCTTAAACCAGCAAAAAATACATTAGAATGAAGAGTTTACACTTACCCAATGTCCCTCCTAGCCTCTACCTCCAAAAATCCTTTAAGAAAATACCAAACAACCATATTTTAGATTTTGGGTATTGTGAAAATGCACTAAATGAAAAACTAATTAGGCCAAAATGAAGAAAAAGAGAAGGTGATTAAGTTATATAACGAGTACCTTAGCTAATTTTGAGCTTAGAAGTGAGAAATGGTGGATTTCTTGCCCTAAACCCTAGCCTCCCTCTCAAGATACGAAAATCCTCTTGTGTTTGTGTTTCAGCAAAAATGTGGAGGGGCTGATATGTTTAGGGTTTTAGTTGGGTCTAATATAGGTCATGGGCTGACCCAAGGGTCCAACTCCAAGTGGGTTTCAGATTTAAGCTTTATTAGGCTAGCTTTCATTTGTTAGGCTGTAGGATTTTAATTGGGTTAGGCCAAGTTTTAAGAGCTTAATTGATTTGGGGTCTGCACAAATGTTGTTGAGCCAATTATAAGAGCTTATATAAGGTGGATCTTGGGCCTCTATTATATTAAATTAGATTGGGCCCTCCTTAGATGCTTTCTCTCTTGGGCCAAGTCTCACATTAAAAGGTTGGGTCTGCACCTAAAATTATTGGGCCTCCATTAGTCCCTAACCTTAGCCTACTTAATTTAATTTGGGCTTAGATGGGGTTTCAAACTCAATTAAATCTTAAACTCATATTAATAATTTATCTCTCTAAAATTTTCACTCCCTTAACTCGCCCAACTATTCTATGTTAATTATTCTTAATTAACCCAAATCCATAATTAATCCCTTAATAAAGTTTGGGGTGTTACAGTATGTGGGATGAGAAAAGCAAGAAAGTAGCTTCCTAAGTTAGAGATAGATGAACTACTCCCCAGTAGATATTAATCTGATTGAGGGATAAAGAGAAATCCTTATACACTATAGCTATGTTTCAGAAAGGGGTTAGGTGCAGTTTTCATAATGGGGTAAGTGGTAGACCATGTCTCCAGTGATTGAGACTATGAGTATAGTTAGCATCCCACCAGAGTTCGGCATTAGTTAGTGGTAGTTGCTCTTCGATGCTAGTATGAGGAATATAAGTTATGCCAACTAGTGTTGAGAAGAAAGACTACAAAATGCCCACTCGTAAGTGAGCAAAAAGAGTAAGGAAAAATCCTGGCCTAAAGAGGCAAATGCATTAGTGAACAAAGAAACAAGGATGATTAGAAGTAAAGACTCCTTGGAGGAGCTGTAATCCCAGTAAGTAATTGAGATATGAGGCCTATGATAGAAAGAAATATGAATTGTGATCATGGGATGAGCTAGTAAGGAAAATTGCGAAGATAATTAGTGGACAGAAAACTCCAAAAGCTCTAATGAACAGAAAAAGGTAACGAGACCTTACAGAGAGCCACTGGGAGATGATGTGAGAGATTTGACATTTAGTGAATTACCTCCCAAGGTACATAAATAAGTCCATTAAAAAGAATGTTAACCCCTATGAACAAGTTAAGACTAATCAAATATGATTAGTAAGCTCTCCCAAGATAAAGCAAAAATCATGAGAGCATGATCCAGAGTCAGAACTTCTTTCCCTTATGAGAGGAACTAGTAGTACAAGAAAAGAAGTGCTTGCACTAAAATCTAGTAATATAAATTCTCTGGCCAAGAGAAATTTAAGAGAGTGAAATCGCTGAGAAAAGTGTATAAAGCCAGTAAGAAGGGAAAGAAAGGAGTAGTTAGCCAGAATATAAAAGAGTAAGAGGAAAGTGTACCCTAAATTTTGAGGATGAAATTTATTTAATAGGGTAGAAATGTAATATCCAGTCCCTCCATAAACATGAGAAACGTGATGTTCGATTTCTCCATGAACGTATAAAATGCATCAGATATAAAAGGAAGTCCCCAAGAGTGAATGATTTAAGATCAAATAAAATTAGGATAAAATTTTAAATATTAGAAAATGAGGATTTGAGTCTTGAGTTGTTAAGAAAACCAGGGCTAGAGTAGTTCAAAAAATTTGTCGAAAGTCTAATAGATTTTCGTAAATATGGGCACTTTTTGGAAAACTCATAGAAGGGCTTTTTAAATGAAAAATTTAAGTTCCTTGAGGTTTTTAGAGGCCTTGAAAACCATGAGAAGCTCCGAGATAGTTAAAGCCCTTCCAGTATATGTTTTCCAATGATGGGGAGCCTGAACCTTAATCAGTTTGTTCGGGAAGGTTTTAACTCTAAATTGTGTGATTCCAAAGGCATTTTATAAGATTGGGAACCTAAATTTTATGATAAAAAGACAATTCTAAAAAAGGAGCTAAAATGAAGATAAAACAAAAAAGCCAATTATAAGGGACATAAATGAAATTTTTTCAAAACAAATGCTTCTTGAATCCCTTTATATTAGGCATCCAGATTTCCAACTCCTTCTAATCGATATATGCTTTGTCCAAAAATAAAGGAGAGGGCTGGAGAGAGAGGCACATAAGAAGAACCAAGAAGGAGGAAGAGAAAGCTAAAGAAAGGTAAGAATTTTTAAGGATTTTCATGCTTCATCTTCTTGGAGCTTTGCTTTCCTCCTCCCAAGCTTCCTTTCCATGGTTTTGTTAAGTAATATGATTCTATTTTGACCTTAATTTAGAGGGGGGAAAGTGGCATGGTAAGGAGAAGGTTAAAGGAAGCAAAAGGACTCTTGAAACAAGCTTTGAATCCAAGGTAACATCTTCCTCTCGTTGCTTCTTCTCCTCCATGGTATCCCACGCTCCAAAATAGAACCATCATGGAGGGGAATTTTTGTCCAAGAACAAGAGAGAATCATAGGTTTTAGACTATAGGAAGTTAGGAAATCCAAAGAAATTGCAAGAAAACCAAGTGAAATTCAAGTTGGAAAAGTGTGAAGCTCTTGAATACCTTGCAAAAATTGATTTGATATATGAGTTTTCTTACATGTGTGAGTGTTTGATTGAGCTCCTAAGATCCCTAGAAAGCCTCTCAAGTGACTCTTCTATCAGAGAAAAATTGTAAACCCCTTGAACCTTAAATGCTTCCATAATTTTAGCCTAGGACATATGGAGAGGTTAGGGAGTGTTTTAATTTATTCTAGCCTTGGTTTAGGACTTCATATGATGGTAGAAGGTGGGAGGAACCCTTGAGAAAAATTTAAAAGCCATAGATTGGGAGGTGAGGCTATGGTTTCCATAATGCAACCTTATGAAGCAACATGTGTCTAGGCTTTGGAAATGAATGTGTAATGGCTCCAAGAACCTTAAATGAGGTCAAGAGGCCTAGAAATGAAAAGAGAATGGAGCCAAGAACTTGAATCATGATGATTGCTTCAATAGGCCATTTATGGAACCATTATGTGACTTATGGAATCAAGTATATTCTTAACAATAAATTGAATGCTTTGGTTTGCTTCAAGAATATAATAGAGTGTCATTCATGATGTTTAGGCCAAGGAAACCAAGCCCCATCTAGTTGTGCTTGTGGAACTAAAAAAGAGAAGGAGCAAGGCAAAGTAAAGCTTGCATAAATAATAAGGTAGTTCTCCACTTCATCCTCTTGCATTCTTAGTTTTGTATATGTCATTGTGTGCTTGTGTGTGCTTTTGCGAATTGTGAACATGCCACTTAATGCTATCGTGTTACATTGGTACCAATATGTCTTCTTGAATGTCATTGGTTTGTGAAAAATGATTAAAAGGGTAAGACGATGCCAAAAGTCTTAGGAATGGGGTGAGGTAAGGCCAAAAGCACCTAGAGCTCATTCTTGGCTTTGATGTAAATTTGTGGCATGCAAATGTGAATTTGAATGCTTTATGGTTATGTGAACTTCCATACTTGTGCCTTTGACATGTATATGTCAAGAATGTGTGTTTGAATAGGTGTATGAGCTATTGAGATTCCATGAATCTTACCCCCATCCCTCTCCTATCTCATAGGATTTAGGTGGAGCTTAAGAACCAAGGGATGGAAGCCATGAAGTCTAAATAGCCATCTTTGGACACTTTGGCATGATTATGCATAGTTTTGATGTATAAAAGTGTCAAAGTGCTTATGTATATATTATTTTTGAGTTGTAATCATTTGAGCAAATGTAAAAGTATGTATGGATGATATAGTTACCAAATCAATGGAAATGAGAGATTTGGTTACTTGATGGCTTGCATTTGCCATTGTATTCATGGATGTGGGATGGCTAAAATGAGATACATGGTGTTTTGGACTACTTAGGTAATTCATATATGTTGCAATTATACTTTCAAATTTGCCCATGAGGTGCCAAAACCCCAAATAAGGCCATTTGGGCCAAGTTGGTGCCTTATAAGATGCAAAAATGATCATAATGGTGAGCTATGGCACAATTTGTCCAAATGAGTTCTTCTTGATCTAAAACTTGGCATAAATATAGACCTTGTTGAGAGCTTTTTGGGAAGCTAAAGTGCAGAATATTTAGTGGTCTACAAAATTTTTAAAGTTGGCAAATTTTCTTGATTTTGGTACTGGTACTGTTCATTTAGTCCAAAATTTCACCTCTACCATTCATAGAACAAATGATGTCTAATTGCTATGAAATTTTATAAGAGAAAACTTTACATTCATAGTGACCTGTGTCACTATAATTACCTCAATTGGATGTCTAGAGAGGGAGATATGAATTTTTGAAGTTTTTATTTTGTTCCAGGTGCACAGTCAGACCTCTACCATTATTCCATTAATTTTTAAGGTCTAGATGCTTTTGAATTGATCTAGAGCTATTTTTCTCCTTTAGTTAAAATTTATAGATTTCTAAATTGGTATAGTTTACATAGATTTGATTTTTGTGGAATTAGTTATGTATTTTTGAAATTTATATCAGTAAGTTGTATTAGAAGGGTTGGATAGTATGGCCTTTGCCACTTTTCTATTGTCAAACATAGTTCAAATGAGGTTTTAGTGGCTTAGAAATATTTTTAGTGTAAAGTAACATCTAGAGCTTTCTAGAGAGCTATAGGTTGCTTGATTTTGATTTTTTTAAATTTAGTTATGATTTTCCAAAGTTACTAGTAGAAAATTGAAATTTTGACCCGAGACAAAACATGAATATTTTTGGTTTTTAGCTCTTGATCTGTGGTTTATGCAAAGTTTTGAGATGGTTATGATTTGCATGGATGGCAGATAAATAGAAGATGTTGTTAGAAAGTTCATGGGGTCCCCGAGATGCACAGTGAATTTTTAAAGCCCGACATAGCGTCATTAAATTCGTTATTTTTAATGTATTTTCTTGGATTTCCTTTGGTAGCATGTGTAATCCACCTTGAATGAGTAAGGTGATACTATAAATAATATGGTATGACAAGACACACTAGCCTTCTGCTGAGTAAGAGGAAATACCTTGCCCTGGGTCTGTGGTCTAGATGAAGGCGCCATCTTCATCTGAGAACAATTATGGGTTGTGCCCAAGCTTCCCATACCTAAAACATATCACCTAGGATGGTTGTCCTTTGCTGGACTAAATCTTCATTCCTTTCTGCTCTTATATTCTAGGTCACTTTCCCTTTCTTTTTATTGTTAGTAGTAACATTTAAATCGTCCTCTTACCTTGGCCTTTTCAATTCTGAGGTCTCCTTTTAACTAAACCCTACTTACATTATATCTTTCAAGTTGTTCTTAGTCATGCTACTAGCCTTCATAAGGGTATTAAAAGTTCTAACTCTCTATGGATCTACTTTGTCTCTAATGGAGGGTTTCAATCCTTTCTAAAAGTGCTCACATCTCTATTTTTCATCATCACATTTTTGTAAATAGGAGGAGTACCAAGACAATTCTATACATTTAGCAACATACTGATCAATTGTAGCTTCAAATTAATGAATTCCATCTCCTTTTGGTCCTTAACAAAGCTGGGAATGTATTTGTCACAACACTATGTTAAGAAGCTTTGCCACTTGATTGGAATATTTCTAGTTTGCATAACTAACTCTATCCTATGCCTATAATGATTTGCTTCTTTTTCTAGCATAAAGGTAGCTAGCATGGCTTTTTGTTTAAAGGTATAGCCATCACTTCAAAGATTTTCTCTAACTACATTATCCATGCCTTCGCTTTCTGTTCATCCAACTTTCCATCAAATAAGGGTGGATGATTCTTTTTGAATTGATTCAATAGCTAATGATTAGTAATATGAGCTTGTACTAGGTCCTGAGGGGGTGCAGGATAGTTGTTAGGAATATTTGCTAGTTGTTGTGGTTCTTGGGCATTTACTTGACTATCCTTTCTTCTAGCTAAGGCATTTTATAGCTGCATAATCATTTCTTACTATTGTTTCATAATTTGCCTCTACTGTTCCATCATAGCTTGCTGTTGATTTAGCAATTCATAATATTCTGTGTAACGAACAAAATTTTTATAAAATGATGAAATGAGTCGTATAAAAGCAAGTCCTCTGAAATGAACTAAATAATATCCTAGAAATTTTGGGTGGAGTCCTAGGCTCCTAAAAAATGATAATTCTAGGCTCTGACAGAAAGAAAAATAGAGCTAGGACAGTGAAACAAATTATGATGAAAATTGACAAAATGTAATGGCATTTTTGTAAATAAGTGTAACTTTTTGAAAAACACATAGGAGGGCTTTTTAAATGGGAAATTTGACTTGTCCAGAGTTCTTAGAGGCCTCAAAAACTATGGGAAGCCCTAGGACTGGTAAAGCTCCTCTAGTGTACATCTTTTAATAATGATGAGTCTAAACTTTGACGGATTCATTCGGGAAGGTTTTAGTTCCAATTTGAGTGATTCCAAATGCATTTTATTAAATTGGAAACCTAAATTTTATAATGGAAGAGACAATTCTAAAAAAAGGAGCTAAAATGAAGCTGAAACGGAATTGCCATAATGGAAGGACAAAATTGAAATTTTTGAAAAAGTAAGTTTCTTGAATGTTCCATAAGCTTCTTGTCTCTTCTCCCTCTCATATAGCATGACCCTCTTCTGCCCAAAATACAGAAAAACAAGCCCTCTCTTAGGCGCACAAGAAGAGGAGAGAAAGAGGAAGAAAAAGAGAAGGAAGGTAGGTAAATCCATAGAATTTCATGCTCCTTTCTCTTCCAATTTTGTTCCTCGTCTTTCCTCCTCTCTTTCCATGGTTTATTTGAGTGAATTAGTTTTATTTTGAGTCCAAAACAAGGAGGAGTTTGAATTGCTTAAGGAGGAATAAACCAAGAAGGAAGAGCCTTGAATACATACTTGAATCTAAGGTAAATTCTTGTTTATGTTGCTTTCTCCTCTTGCCTCTCCTTGGTGTATGTTTTGACCCTAAACAAAACCATATAAAGGGGAGATTTTTTGTTCAAAAACAAGAGAGGAAATAGGGTTTTAGACCATGAGGAAGAGAATATGGCAAGAAATTCTAAGAGAAACCATTAGAAATCAAGATAGAGTGTGATGTTCTTTAAGGTTTCAGAAAATCTGATTTTGTATGAGTAATTCCTTGGCTATTTAAGTGTTTCCTTGAGCTCCTGAGACTTCTAGAAACCCTCCCAAGTGGCTCGCCCATCAAGGAAAAATCAAGAACTCTATGAACCTCAATTATAGTGCATATTTCAACCAAGCTAAGTTCATTAGGCTAGGGAGTGTTTTAATTTGTTATAGCCTTAGTTTAGGACTTCATATGATGTTAGAAGATGGGAGAAGCCATTAGGAATGTGACAACCCTACTTTCCTATCATTGTAACTATGGTTAAATATACGATTAATCATTAATTATCAAGGTTTGGAGTTGTTACAATTCATCACATTGTGAAAATATGAAAAAATTTGAACCTTGATGTTAGGGTCGTCACCATACCACCACAAACAAAATAAAATTTGCATAAAAGAAATCTTACTATCATAAAGGGTTTATGATTCATTTGTCCATCGGTTTCAATATCCAATAACCTCTCACAAGTGTTCCTATATCATTTCTTACTATTACCATTGGAGAAATTGGGGTTTTTAGGCTCAAAATAGGAGTTTGGGGACTTGCACCGCGGCCAACCTTCATGGCACCGCCGCAGAAATGCCTCCTAGAACTACTTTTCTCAACCCCACGATTCTCGCCTCGGCGCAATATATTTACACCTCGGTGAGTTTCCATTCTGTCAGCTCCGCCTTGGCACAATATATTTGCGCCTTGGCGCGTTTCCATTATGTCAGCTCCGCCTTGGCGCGTTTCCATTCTGTTGGCTCCGCCTTGGCGCAATATATTTGTGCCTCGGCGCGTTTTCATTATGTCAGCTTTTAGGCAATTTTTCCCCCTTTGCGCCACGGCGCAATTTATCAGGCCGCGGTGCTCCTCGCCACTGTCACTCATTTGGCCGCAGCGAGACTCCCTCTTGTGACTACATTACCCAAGTTTCGTCCCACACACTCTAATCCTCACCCTAGGAGCACTCTAGGGCCGCTTTCTCTCATTTTATATGACTCAAATGGTATTTATCTATCATATTTACCCATTAATTCCTCCATTACCATTGTAAAACTTAGATACTATTTCTTACTTGCCCAACTAGCTTATATCAACAAATTCAAGAATAAATGACAGTAAATGTATTATGGTCACAAGGTGCATAGGGTCAATGCTTAATGTTCATATAAAATCGAATCACTTATCCATTATTAGCCAATTACAATAAAAATGTTCAATCCCATGATAATCAAATTACATATACAATCCCTATACTTGGAAACTCATGATGCAATGCAGCAATGATAGAAAACTAGCAATTTAGTTACAATACATTTTGTCAAAGCTCCTAAACCAATGTGCTACCAAACCATTTAGCAAACTCCCATTAATTTTCTTCTTGCCATTAAGAGGTCTGGTCCCTGAAAATGTTAGCCCATAACGGGGTGAGATATACAATCTCAGTAACAAAAGGGCAGATTCCATATATATGTACAAGTTAATCAATCCAATGCAATTTCATGTCATCAATACCAGAATCATCAATTCAATTTGCAAATGAACTAGTTGAACTATAAAGAACTGTTGTCCCATACCAGCAGTCATACACAACATGTTAATAGTCAATAGTACCGGGAGAGGTCCGTCCACGGCACCTACTCCATAATGAGCACAACCAGGGCTCAGTGCATCTGGGGTCTGATCACAACCCAGTGCCTGATCAAAGCACATGCATGGGTGGCAGCTGCACCACAGCTCCACCATGGACTCACAAGGTCCAATCACAATAACAATTCAAGTAGTCAACCAATCATTTAACATTTCAAAGCCATATATGTGCAAACAATATCAGATCAACATGAACATATACATGAAAGTGAAGAATAACCCCAGTTACCTCAATGAAGCCAATTACTCTTCCCCTAGCTACCATAATAATCCAAATGCACACTAAGCCTATAACAAGCATAATTATCATCATTTCTAATCACAATCAAATATCCAAAGAGTTGAACTACTAATGATAGACTAGAGGTTACTCACCTAATTACCAAGAAATTTAATTTTGGATTCCAACTTTCCCACACCAAAAATTGCCATAGTTCACTCCAATTTCTAGGTAATTTCACATCCATATCATAGGTCAACTATAGGGATTTCAAACTAATAGAAAATGCATTAAAATGGGAAGGATATACTCACTTAACAACAGCCATAGCCTCACCTCCGAAAATCCACCATGGACTCACCAAAAATTCGCATTTCAATCATCAAGCCCAGAAAATTAGGTTTTCCACCATTATCTCCTTGTAATTTCACACAATAATAGAACCCATTATGATAATGCATCCTTAGGAGCATTTTCTAGCAATGTGATACACAAAATGGAAGGGAAAAGCTTACCTAATCCTCCCTCCAACCTCCAAGTCCGAAAATCTTGCAAGGAATCACCCAACACCAAATTTCAAATTTGAGAAGGAGATGAAAATACTTAAACTCAGAAATTAATCAGACCAAAATGAAGAGGAGGATGAGAGGGTCAAGTTATATATAACTCACCTTGGCTAAATCATCCTTTAGGAGTCAAAAATGGACCTCCCATGTTGGTAGAACCCTAGCCTCCCTTAAACCTCCGAATTTTCTCCCTTGCCTTTTGTGTTTTTTGCTCAATGGGGAGAGAGGCTGCTGAACCCTTAGGGCTTTTAATGAAAAATGGGTTGACCCATGATAACCATGATTTTTATATACTTTATTCTCCTTAACTTAGGCATTTTAATGATTAAATATGGCTCTAAGACTTCAATTAGATAAGATTTTATTTTAAGTGGTCATTTCTATATTTTAGGAGTTAATTTACAAATTATTGGCTTTTAATGCATAAATTTATCTTAAATAATTTTGTGAAAATTCCTATTTGATTTTTTCCACTCTTTTGTACAGAATTTCAATGGACAATTAAAGCTTGAATGATAAATTGATGTGGAGAAAGGGTGAGCTTCAAACACCATGCAATTCTTACGTGGAAGTTACACACTTGTACAGCACTTTTCCATGCAACCCACACACTTACATGAAGTCACGTGATCATCACACACATGCATGACTCAAGAAGAAGCTTGCCACGGGTTGAAAGAACTCATGGAAAAGAAGTTCAACTGGAAAAGCTATGGGTTCTTAGAGTTGAGAGCTAAACAACATGTGAGAAGCTACAAAATGAACAAAAAGAAGAAGCTATAGGCTGGACTTCTCAACTTGGCAGCAACAAACAAGCACGTGGGAAGCAAATGAAGAAGAAGCTGGAAGAGCAACACGAGTTTAAGAGGAAGAAAGAACTGTGGGTTGCAGCACGTGATAAAGAGAGTTTTAAGGAAGGTGGGGGCTGGAAAACAGAGCATGAGTAGAACCATGCCCTCACGTTGCAGCCTCATCACGTCAAACTTTCCTACGGTGCAGATATCACTCACACGATGAAGCACCAACTCACTCATTCCACGTCCAGAACGCATGAGACACCAAACCATGCAGAGGCTTACGTGGAAAATACGTGGAGACAAGTGCAGAATAAGCCACGTTTTTACAGAGCATGAAAGAGCTGCATTCATTTACTTCTAGCTAGAAAGATAGAAAAGAAGCTATATGAAGATGCATATAAGCATGAGGCAATTTTGAGCTGGGCAGAACGTGGATTAATGAAGCTTGAGAGCTGGAGAAAGGCGAGCTGAACGAGAAGAAGAAAACGTACTGGAAGCTGCTGGGAGAGTGCTGGGAAGCGTCGAACACTGAAAGAATGTGCAGCAGCTGAAGAGAGGACGCTAAACTGGGCAGAGAAAGCTGGAAAGAATGAATGCCACTTGAAGAGTTTTTCTCTTCGGTCTGAACTTGAGCAGAGGAGACGAGGGAGAGTAGGAGCTTGCATAGGACGTGAAAAACAAAAGAAGGAGCTACAGAAACAAGAGAAAAGGAATTTATACGGAATTAAATAAAATAAAATGAAGTGGAGCCTACATTATATACTCATAAAGAAGTTGAGTTTAGAGAAGGAATAGCTCGTGAGCAAAGCAAATAAGAAGCACGTGAATTTTAATGAGGAGAAGGAGATGTCATTCTGCATGCTTCCTTCGTTCAATTGTTCAGCTCATGACAATCCATTATCCATTCGCAGAATCCAACCATCTTACGCCTCAATGTTTACGGAAATCTTCATCTATATATATTCATTCATTCGTCCATTCCAAGGGAGATTCCAAGCAATCCACATCCAGCGTTCATCCATCCAATCCATCCTTCACCCATTCCATTCTCCATTCCATCCATTCCATCATCCAACATTCCATGAAATTCTAATCCACCTTGAGGCTAGCTAAGAGGAAGCTCTTGGAGAAGCTTGAATCCATGGATGAACATAGAGTTTTTGGCTAAGAATTTCTTTATTTTTCCTACACTTTTTCTCTTTCATTTATTGTCTTGGTTAAGTTGTATTTGATAGGGAATTTGTGTAATTATAATTAGTGGCTGGTTAGACACTAATTAAGGAACCTTTTTGTTGATTAATTGATCTGATTAATTCCAATATTATCTGAATTTCCCATGTGTGCTTCGGAGGTGTTCGATAAAATACATGAGTGAGATTATGTGCTTGAATGTTTGATTTAAAGATTCCTTAATGTTTCAGTTAGTTAATTAAATATTTAGGATGATTCAAAGGCTAATCAAATTAGTTAATCAATCAAATTGAGTGTTCGGGATCTTAAAGACAAGAATTGACAATTTAATGCGGAGTTGAGGTTTCAATTCAACGTTAGATCGTTAATCTCTTGAATCTTGAGTGGTTACCCAAGATAAATTGTTATGAACACAATTAGGAACTCTTAGACTAGAATTAATCACAATTAGATTAGGATAAGGATAGTGGATACTAAGGGACGAATCCAAAGCTAGTCACAAGTCCATCTTTCACCCATAATCCATATAATTAGGTAGAATTTAGGAATTTAATTTTAATTTCATTTTGCTTAGTTTAATTAAATCAAAATCCCCTTAGTTTAGAAATCTTTAAAGACTTTTAACATTTGAAAAACTCAATTAAGCATTGAACTCCAATTCCAAGGGAGATGACCTAGGTTGTGCCATTAGCTACATATTTTATCAACCTAGTTTTATTTTGAGGGTTGGGCGACAAGCCACTCAACCCATCAGCCCAAGGTCCAATTGGGCTTATTATTCCATGTGGGCTAGCACTAGATGAAATGGGCTGCAGAAAACTTAATTCTATAAGTGGGATGTGTTGATCCAATGGCCCAATTCCTTGTGGGTTCAGATTTTCATTCTTGTTGGGCCTTATTTCATAAGTTAAGCTGCAGAAATTTGATGGGTTAGGCCAACTTCCAAGAGTCAATCTAACTTGGGTCTGCATAATGTGTGTTGGGCTAACTATAGGGGCTCATGTTAATTGGGTCTTAGGCCTCCTTTCCACTAAATCAAATTGGGCTATTACTAGGTGATCTCTCTTAACCCAAATCTCATGATAAGGAGTTGGGCTTACACCTAAAATCATTGGGCCTCCATAAATCCTTACCCATGGCTTATTCAAATTAATTTTAGGCCCAAATTAAGCTTTAATCTAATTGAAATCTTAAACCCATATCAATAACTTATTTCTCTGTAAATTTTCATTCATATAGCTTACTTAATTATTCCATAATAATTATTCTTAATTAGTCTAAATACATTATTACCACCTTAATTAAATTTTGGGGTGTTACAAGGAAAAATTTAGGAGCGATGGATTGGAAGATGGGACAATGGTGTTTATAATAGTGTTTTGTGAAGTAACTTGATTCTAAGCTTGTGCAAATGATTATGTGAGGTCTCCAAAGACTTTGAATGAGGCCAAGAGGTCCAGAAATGGGAGCCTAGAGCTTGAATTGTGAAGGTTGCTTCAATAGGCCATTTATGGAACCATTATACTATTTATGGAACCAAGTGTGTGTTCAAGAGTGAGTTTAGTGTCTTGGCTTGCTTCATGTGTATAATTGTGTGTTTTTTATGGCGTTTAGGTCAAGAGAACACTAACCCACCTAGGTGTGCATGTGAAGCCGAAAAAGGGAAGGAGAAAGACTAAGAAAAGCTTGCATAAATTCAAAGTAGCTCTTCACCTCATTCTCCTTGCATTCTTATGTGCATCTGTATGTTATTGCATGCTTGTGTATTCTTGTGACTTGATAAAATACCACTTGATGTCTTGATATTGCATTGGTATCAGTGTATTACCTTGAATATCATTGATTATGGAAATGGCTCATAAGGATGAGGTGATGCCAAAAGTCCCTTAATAAAGGTAAGGAGATGCCAAAAGTCTCATGGCATGGGTGAGACAATGTCAAAAGTCTCTTGGAAGGGCAAGGCCAAGTCAAAAGTCCCTAGGCCAAGTGTGAAGCAAATCTAAAAGTCCTAGAAATGGGATCAGGCAAAATCATAAGTCCCTAGAGCATGTTCTAGGCTTGAATATGAATAAGTGGCATGGAAATTGTAACTTTACATACTCTATGGTTGTCAAACGTTTCATACATATGCTTTGATGTGTATATGCCATGAATGTATATGTAAATGGGTGTGTGAGCTATTGAGATTCTAAGAATCTCACTCCTCTTCCCTCCACCATTTTAAAATGTCTAGGTGGCACACAAGAAGGGAGAAATGCAAGCTAAAGAGATTAGGATGCTATACTTTGAACAATTTGTAACTCCTTTTGTATCTAAATGTCAAAGAGGATATGTATATCATACTTTTGAGTTGTAAAATATTGAACAAATATAAAATGATGTATGAATATGATGTAGACCTTATATGACACTAAATTAATGAAATGATGCAAATTGGCTCTTGGATGGCTTTTATGTAACTATGCATTAATGGATGTGGGAAAGCCAAATTGAGATCCATAGTATTTAAGACCACTTGGATAGTTCACAGAAGTCATATTCATGCTTTTAAACTCACCCAAGAGGTACCAAACATTAAAGGAGGCCATTTGGACAAAGTTGGTACCTTATATGGAGCAAAAATGGCCATTTTGGTAAGCTATACTGCTTTTTATCCAAATGAGCTCTTATTGATCTAAGATTTGGTATGTTTCTAGAGCTTATTGAGAGATTTTTGGGAAGCTAAAGTTAATATTATTTGGAGGTCTACAGAATTTTTGGTGAATTTTTGAAGTTGGCAAATTTTCTAGTTTTGGTTAGTACACTGTTCATTTGGTCCGAAATTTGTTCTCTATCATTCATAGGGCAAATGATGTCCAATTACCACAAAATTTTACAAGGAGAAACTAGACCTTCCTAATGACTTATGCCTATTAGAAGCACCTCATTTGGATGTCTAAAGAGGGAGATATTAATTTTTGAAATTGCTATCTGTTCTAGGTGCACCTCTAGACCCATGTTATTATTTGATTGATTTTTGGGGTCTGAACACTCTTGGATTAGTCTAAAACTATTTTTCCTCTAGTTAACATCTGCAGCTTTCCAAATAGGTATAGATTGCAAGTATTAAAATTTTATGGAATTAATTATGAATTTCCAAAATTTATATAAGCTAACCTGTATTAGATTTCTAGATAGCTCAACCTCCTTGCATTTTTTGTTATCAACTATGGTTTAGATGAGATTTTCATGACTGGAAATTATGTTTTGTGTAAAGGTAGTACCCAGAGTTTTCCAACAAGCTATTGTTTGCTTGATTTTGATTTTTGTAAAATTAGTTATTATTTTTCAAAGTTGCCTTAAATTTTGCTATCCTGAAACTCGAGGCAAAATGTGATTATTTGGGGTTTTTAACCCTTGATCCTTGGTTTATGCTAAGTTTTGAGAATGTTATTATTTGTATGAATGGAAAATAATTAGAGAATGTTGTTGGTGAGTTCATGGGGTCCTAGAAACACGAAATGAAAAATTTATCTACTACGTAACACAATTTAATCCATTATTTTAATATATTCTCTTGGGATTTCTTTAAAGAATTGTATAATCCCACTTCTACAAAAGAGGATCAATATTATAAATAATATGGTATTACATTTTGCATATTAGCTGCCATTGGATTAGGCTTTGCCTTAGCAAGTTTGCCCTTTCTAGTATTCACCATTCTATCCGAAAAGAACCACAACCTCAACACATATACAGAAATATTCATAGCACAGTTAACAAATTCCAAAATTCATGACAATCAAACACCATATACGAAAACAATCTAAGCATTCCACAATTCAAGCATAGAGCTAAGTTGCTTAAACCTTAGCTTTGATACCAACAATGTCACACATAATATTTTCCCAATGTTACCATTCAAGGCAATTTATGATAACAAAAACCTTTAGCAGTGGAAGTTATGGTTACTAAAAGTGCCAAATAGTTTCGTAATTCTCATACATGGATTTTCACCATTCCATCTCTCAAATTCAAGCCTAACTAGTTTGTTGCAACCAATATAACATGTATATGAAGATTTAATACATTGAAAGCCTTATTAGTTCAAATTGTCCATTAAACACATAATGTAGTCTCAATTTTGAAAATTCATAACTTAAGTTACACAACTTTGATTAATGCAAATTAGGTTTTCTTGGAAAGCTTATAATGTGCACTATTTACTACAAAAATTTCAAGTCAAAGTGAATTTTGGACCCTTAAAAGCCATAAAATTGAGATTAGTACAGAATGTACAGTAAATACATAATTCTAATTTTTAAAACTAGATTAAAAAATTCACCAAATATTTTATAGAGTTTCAAATAATACAAACTTTGGCTTGCTAGAAAACTCTTTCAAGCCTATAATTACCTGCCAAATTTTAGCCCCAAATTAGGTCATTTAGATTATCAAGGGTAAAATGACATTTTATGACTCAAATAGTCCAAATTTTGGTTCCAAATAAGCTCTAAAATTCCATTTCTCATTTGGGCAAATTTCAATCCACAAATGTAATGCCATATGTAGTTACTACTTAATTCACATTACAAATGGTTTAAAGAAGCTATTTTCATTAAATTATCACCTTTGGCAGTTGAATTTACCGTTATTAAAAGCAAAAATAATTTATTTTTGGCTAAATGGATCGTGTGGACTGACCAAACTCATTTTCCATCCATAATACATTTGTTCAATCAGAAATATCACAATTTGAACCATAAATTTGGGGGTCCAAGGAATACATCACAAAATCACATCATACTTGCAATTTTTCACATGCTCTATATTTTGATATAAACTTTGAAAATTTATAAATAATTTTAGAAAATTCTAAATCATGCAAATTATAGCTTTCTGAAAAGGTCAAGATGTCATCTAGCTGTCATAAAAATTTTAGATAAAAAAAATCATATTTGGCCCACAAAATGGGAATGGAATAGTAATTGGGTCATTAGTTCGAACAACAACCGACTTGCAACTTTAAAAATTTATTTCTTCCTTTACAGAGCTCCAAATTGAGTGTTCTTGATGGCTATGGAAAGCTTATAATATTTACTATATTTTTGTAAAATTTCATGAGCATTGGAATTTAGTGGACCCCTAAATGACACCAAAAACCAAACTAACCATAAATAGTGATAGTTTTTGCATAATTTGGCCAGTTTTGAAAAATTATGATAAATTCTCTAGAGCTTCAAAAATAGTGATCTTTTCTTTGTGAAAAGTGTTAGATGAGACCTATATACCTGCCAATTTTCATGCAAAAATTCACCCAATTGGTCATATTTTGGTTCAGGGTAAGAATATGGTCAATTTTGGGGTCCACATGGCTTTAAATGGTACCAAATGGCCTTCTAACTATATCATGACCATTTGAGCACGTCCAAAAGCTTAAACAAAACATATAAAAGCATCACAATAGGCCCAAATTATCATGGAACTCAAAAGCTCTCATCCATTTATCTTTATACACATGCATACTAAGGCTCAAAGGTGTCAAAAACTTACATACTCATACATTTGATTTCAAATTTGGTTCATACTTCACAATTATATACTTTTACATGTGCTCAAGGGTTTACATATTATAAACATCATATACATTTATACTTTGACATTAAATCCCTCAAAATCCTATTCTATTATCAAAATTTCATCACTTAAGCTTTATGGCTTCCATCTCTTGCTCCATGAAACTCACTTAGACATGGTTAGACATAAAGTGGGGAAGGATGAGATTCAAAGAACCCCAATAGTTTGTTCACCCTTTCAAGCATACATATATGACACATATTCATGTAAAAAAATGCAAGCATGCTCCAAATGTTTCTAGTAAATATACATCATCACATTTTCAAGTCATATGAAGTCATTCTAATTCAAAGATGAATTCTAGGGACTTTTGGTCTAGCCTCACCCAATTCCTTGGGACTTTTGGATTAGTTTCACCCACTTTTAGGGACTTTTGACTTAGCCTTACTCATTTTTGAGACTTTTGGCTTTATCTCACCTATTTTTAGGGACTTTTGGCTTCTCCTCACCCATTTTAAGAGACTTTTGGCACAACCTCACACATTAAGAGCTAAACATATTCAAATTGTCATTTAAGAAACATAATGGTACCAAAGTATTAAACTAATGATTATAGGCATATCTCATGATTCAAACATACATACAAGCATCCGATGACAATTAAACAACCAAGCAATGCATACAAGAAAGGATGAAGAGCTACCTTGAGTTAAGAATCACAAACTTTCTTCCTTAAGTTCTCTTTCCCCTTCTTAGCCTTACACACACACACACCTAAGAGGAGCATGATTTATTTGGCCTAGACACATCAAATAAGACATAATTATATAATTGGAACCAATTTTAGCCTCACATAAACTCTACACAACCATATTCTAGCTTATGGTATGCTTATGGTTCCATGTAATGGCATAATGTAGCAACTCCTATGATTCATGATCTTAGCTCCAATTTCTCACTTAATCTAAGTCTCATGACTTCATTTAAACTCATTAGAGTCATCATAGACTCAATTCAAGGAGCCAAACACTAAGTTGCTTCTTTATGCCTAAAAAGGAACATAAACTTCCATCTTTCAAACCAATGGTTCCTTTGGTGTTTATTATTCATATCTAGACCATTTCTATTCTTGGAATCAAAGAAAACTCTCCCTAGGTACCTCTTCTTTCTTTGCCCGAGACAAAGCTTAAGGTGAGAGCCCATGGAGTTTTCTTGGTTTTCTTAGGGAATTTGCCACTTGTGTTGCTTCCTAAGTTTCTTATGAACTCATACATACTCTTATATAAGCTATATTATCATTGGAAAGATCTAAAAATTACTAGGTGCAATAAGAACCCTAGGCATCATAACTTGAATTCTAAAGCTTTTCTTTTAATTCCAATTGTATATTCTTATTCCTCATACTCTAAAACCCTTGTTCCTACCTTGTTATGACTTGAATTCCTTCTCTCCTAGGTGGGCCTTGGTCTAGCCAAAACTCACAAGAGAAGAAGCAACCAAGAAGATGTAAGAAGGCCATAGTATTTTACCTTGTTTTCAAGCCTTTCAAAGGAGCTTTCTAAAGCGTCCAATCTCTCTTTCAATTCCTTTTTTCCTTAAACTGAACCAGCCATGAAATAGCTCTAAATAAGTCATCAAAACCATGATAGAAAAGAGGAGAAAGAGGAGAATAAATTTGGTAAAGGACAAAGCATGAGAAAGTGGCCATTTCTTACTTTTTCTACTTCATTTTCCCCTACCTTCTTCCTCCCTCTTGGTGCGTGACTTGAATTAGGTTCTAGTTCTATTTTAGTTCAAAGAAGAGTCGATTTAGGAATAAGGGAAAAGTGGGGTGTGATATATAAGAAGCTAGGCCAAGTTATAACACTTTTTTAAAATTCTAATTTAGTCATTTTTCTTAGTTCTTTCCATTTAGGCTCATTTCACCTCCTTTTTGAAAACCATCTTTTTCACCATGAAATTTAGGTCCTCTAATTCATAAAATATCTTTGGTTTCACCCAAATTGAATTTTAAACCTTACCAAACAATCTAGTCAAAATTTTGGTCAATTAGCATTCTAAAATATATAGTGGAGCGGTTTTAACCATTCTATGGGTTCCTATAGATTTTAGGGCCTCTGAGAACTTGGGAAACTCAATTTTTTCATTTAAAGATTCTTCCTTTGAGTTTTGTAAAAGTTATCCAAAATTACAAAAATGCCACTACCTTTTCGTCTAATTTTGTTTAGCTATTTTGGCTCTAGTTTTTAGACATCTTTAGCCTTGTATTCTTATTTTAGGTGTTTAGATTATCATTCTAATTTTATTTAGTTTCTAATCATTTAATTTAGGGGACTTCTTTTTGTAATCTCATTAGTTTTAGGACTTTTAGAACAAACGGGTATTACAACAAATGTATCATGTTTGGCTAATTCAACATGTCAAATTTGCCTTGCAACTAAAAATCATTGTTCCTCATGCAAGAATACACATATATACTAAGGAACACAAGATGCCAATTCACACTATATCAAGTATTACAAGCATAAAATCGTCTCTAACATAGTCTAGTTCTTTGAATACATTTACATTTCCATACATCACAATATGTGATTACATATTCATATAGATAATAATATCTCCTTGACTAATCCCATTATCATAAATGATCTCTTTAAAACTTTTGCCCATCATTTTCCTTTGAGCTTCACCTAGCCATGGTTAGTGGAGATAAGGAAAGTGAGATTCAAAGAATCATAATAGCTAATCCAACATTCAAATACATATGGTTTACTCAAGCACATGGAAGCAAGTATTTATGTCATATAATCATAACCAAATCATAATTCATGTTTTAGGGCTCTCATGGATCACTTAAGAGCAAATTCATGTTTTAGGGACTTTGGCTTTGCATCATCCAATATCTAGGGACTTTTCGTTTAGCTTCACCTAGTTTTAGGGATTTTTGACTTAGCCTCACCTATTATTGGGACATTTAGTCTAGTTTTACCTATTGATGCTATACATAAGATACATACATATGCACTCTTGCCATACAAGGTCAAAACCATGCAATATCATACATTTACCTCCAATTCTCATATATACATCACATATTCATATAGTTGCACATGTTCAAGAGCTTATACATCATATACATCATGGAGATACATCATTTGACAACCACATAGCTATAATATAAGCATTTCATAACTCCATTGCCAATCTTCATATCTTCAAGTGTGATGGCTCCCATTTCTTTGCTCTCTTGATCCACCTAGACATGTTAGGTAATGGGGAGGGAAGAATGAGATTCTAAGAATCTCAAGAGCTCTTCTCTCTTTTAAGAACACATAATGGATGCAAATTCAAGTCTAAAAATGTATGCATGGCTATCTTGAAATGCATGAACATACATGGAACATTTCTTGCATTCAAGAAGTCACATATAACATACATAAGCTTGCCAAGGCAATGGTTTAACCTCACCCATTCTCTTTGGGATTTTTGGAGTTGCCTCACTCATTTTCTTAAGGGACTTTTGATCAAGCCTCACTCTAAAGAATTTTAGCTTTGTCTCACCCATTCTTGGGGACTTTTGACTCATCCTCACCCTAATTAAGGGACTTTTAGCTTCACTATACTCAAGCAAGCTATTCATGTTCATGAAAACATCATTCAAGTGCATAAACAAAGCATCATGTTATCATGACATATAAATATATGCTCAAAACATCTTTCATGGCTTAAACATACTCACACACATTTAAAGATAAGAAAACATCCAAAGATGTATGAGAGAAAGGAGAGAGAGCTACTTTAAATACAAGAACACACTTTAATCTCTTGAAATTCCTTCCTCCCCCATGGCCAAACACCTACAAAGAGGTAGAGCTTGATTTCTTTGGCCTAAACATATGAAATGGGATCCAATTACACTCTTGGAACATTCACTAAAGCCATACACACATTAGAATGACTTAGGCACTTATATGGTTCAATTATGGTTCCATAAGCACCTAATGAAGCAACACCAAGAATTCATGATCTTGGATCCTTTCTTTGTTCCATTCTATGGTTCTTAACTCCATTTAAACTCCTTGGAAGCATCACCTAATCAAATTAAGGAGCCTAGCTATAGGTTACTTCATTATGCTATAATATGGAACATATAGCTCCATCTCACTTTCTAGGCTTTCTAAATTTTTTCCAAGGCTTTCTTTCATACTCTTCCATCATATATGATGCAAAACTAAGCTTAGAAAAATATTAAAACACTCCCTAGCTACTCTCACCAAGCATGGCTGAGACATTGCAAGGGAATTTGGTCCATGACTTTGTAAATTTTTCTTAATGGAAGAGGCACTTGGAAGACTTCCTAGGGGCCTTAGGAACTCATACAAACACTTACATAAGTTAGGAAATTCTTGAATCAAATCAGATTTCATAATGTCTCTATGAATCCCTAACTTTGCTATCTTCAATTTTACTAACTTTTCTTCTAATTTCTTTGCATCTTCTTGCTTCCCATGGTCCAAAACCTATGAATCTTCCTTGGTTAGGTCAGAATTTAGTCTCCCATGGTTGGACTCTAAGTGGGATAAAATTCACACAAGGAGGAGAAAGGAAGAAAAAGCATGGAAGACAACAAACTTATCTTAATTCCTAGCCTTTCTCAAGTGCTCTTCCATGTGGTGGATTCCACTTTTCCAAATTCTACTCTCCCTCCCCTGTATGTGGCTTAAAACAGAACCAAACTCTTCAATAAAATCATAGAAAGAAAGGTGGGAAGGAGAGGAATCAAGTTGTTAAAGGAAGAGCCATGAAATTCTATCAATTTTCACACCTTTTTCCTTGCTTTTCTCCTTCTTTTTCTCCTCCTTCCTTGTGCGTTTCTTTAGGTAGAACCTTCTTTGGCCTGGGCACCAACTAGGTTGGTCTAAATGGTGGAGAAGAATGGGACACTATATAAGGAGCAAGGTCACTTAATGAACATTTCAAAAATTTCCATCCTCTTTTCTTGGCTTTTTTGTTTCCAGTTCATTTTAGCTCCTTTTTGAAAACTATCATTTCCATCATAATATATATGTCCTCAATCATATAAAATGCTTTTGGAATCACTCAATTTAGAGCTAAAACTTTTCCAAACGAACCAGTCAAAGTTCAGGTCAACTGTCAGTAGAAAATGTATACTAGAGGAGTTTTAATTGTTCCGGAGCTTCCTATGGTTTTCAGGGCCTCTTGAACCCCAAAAAGCTCAAAATTTTCATTTAAAAAGCCCTCTTGTGAGTTTTCCAAAAAGTGTCCAAAATTACAAAAATGCCATTGTTTCATTGCTTTTTCGTTAAATTATGTTTGACTATTTTAACTCCAGTTTCAAGGCACCTTTGGCTTCTTAAATTCATTATTTGAGGTCTAGAATATTATTCTAATTTTATTGAATCTCACATTTGTAACACCATACTTTTCTAGCTTATTTCATATTACTTTCATGTCTCATATCATGCAATTCATGAAGGAGTAAGAGAAATGGCATTAAAATAATGAATTTCTTAATGTTGCGTGGCTTATAAAATTTTTATTCGGTGTCCTGTGGACCATGTGAGCTCATGTATCATATTCTCATATTTAATTACATAGATAAAACTCATTTCTATCCCCAAAAGTGGCCTAGAACTTGTGCTAGGCAAGGGAATACATAAAATTCATAGATGCTATTTCGGCCAAAAATTCTCCTTTTTTGTCACAAACTTTGAAAAATTATAACTAATTCTAGAAAAATTAAAATTATGCATTCTTTACCATTTTGGAAAGATACAGATGCTATTGTATGATAAAAATATGTCTAGGCCATAAAACATAACAAAGAAGACATTGTCCATTCAAAAAGATGTAGAGGTCTGACGATTATAGGCATTGATACAGCTTTCTATTATAAACTTCACAAATGTCCAATTAATTTCACAAAAATCTAATTCATGTAAATAATACCAATCTAGAAAGCTACGGATGTTAGCTAGAGGGAAGAAATAATTTTAGACGCGTTTAGGCACATCCAGGCTTTGAAAATCAATCAAATAGTAACCTAGGTCACTTTGGATGCCTAATATTGGACAGAAACTTCAAAAATTCATATCTCCCTCTCTAGAAATCCAAATGAGATGCTTCTAATTGGAAAAAGTCTTTGGTAGTGTCTAGTTTCTTCCTATAAAATATCATGAAAATTGGACATCATTTGCCACCTGATTGATAGAATTCATTTTCAGACCTGAGTGAACAATACCCAGAACCAATTTTACAATTTTTCCCAATTTTTGAAAATTCATCAAATGTTTCATAGACCTCCAAAAATTATGAACCTTAGCTTCCCAAAAAGCTCTTAACAATCTCTAAATGCATGCAAAATATTAGTTTAAGAAGAGCTCATTTGGACAAAAAGTGGTATAGGTTTTCAATATGGTCAATTTTGCTCTATATTATATACCAAATGTGTCCAAATGATCTTCCTTAGTGTTTGGCACCTCTTAGATAAGTTTAAAAGCATGAATATGACTTGTATGAACTACCCAAATGGTTTCAAACCTCATGCATCTCAATTTGGTCATTTCACTTCCATATATACACTAATGCATCAAGTCTTCAATAAGCTAAACTTGCCATTATATGCTCAATTTACATTCTAACATTCACATAATATAATTTATCATTTGTACATAATACATTAATATAATTATACATGCTCATAAGGTCACAAGACATATACAACAATGGATTACACCATTTGCAATTCATAAGGCCTTAAAGTAACTAAATCCATGCACTTCAATGTTAAACTATCATCTCTCAAGTGATTGGCTCCCATTTCCTTGCTCTCTTGGTCCATCTAACATGTTAGAACATTGGAGAGGAGGAAATGAGATTCAAAGAATCCCAATAGCTCATCTCCCATTTCAACCATACATAAAGTATGCAAAACCATGTCTTACAAATGCATACATGGGTACATTACATAACATGAACATTGAAGAAGCAATCTTAGCATGTGAATAAGTTATATAAGGTATCCATAGGCTTGCTAAGTAAGTGGATTAGCCTCACCTATTCACTTGTGAATTTTTTACTTGCCTTACCCATTCTTTAAGAGGTTTTTGACTCAACCTTACTCTTGGGAGTCAACCTCACTCTTAGGAGAATTTTTACTTTGTCTCAACCAATCTTAAGGGTTCTTGACTCATCCTCACCATGGCTAAGGGTTCTTAGCTTCACCACACTCAACCAAACCCAAGCAAACATCATAAACATCATTTGGAAATATAATGCATCACTATGGTACCATGGCATATGAAATCATGATAGAATACTTTTCATGGCTTAAAACACACATACACACATTCAAAGACAAGCCAAGCATACATTCATGCATGAGAGAAAGAGGAGTGAGCTACCTTAGGTGCAACTACAAACTTTTTCTCTTGAATTTGCTCTTTCTTTCTTGGCCTCACACACACAAAGGTAGGATAATGATTTCTCTTGGCCTAAACACAATTTATGGAAGCCTATTAGGTTCATGGAATTAATTCTAAGGCGCACATCTTCCTTAAACACTTAGTCTATAAACCCTTTTATGTTTCTAAGAATGCACCTAATGAAGCAATACCTATCAAATAAATTCTAGGCTCCATTCTTTCCTTTCAAATATGATTCTTGACTCCTTTAAGCCTCTTGGAGTCATCACATAATGGAAATAAAGAGCCTAACTACATGTTGCTTCATTAGGTCATATTATGGAACATACGACACCAATTCATTTCTAGGCTTCCTAAATTTTTCCCAAGGCTTCCCTTCATTTTCACTCATTATATATGACTCAAAAATGTGCTTAGAAAAATGTAAAACTATCCCTAGGTGTGCTAACCCCTCTTGGCTGAGACTAGGAAGCATTTAGGCATTCATAGACTTTGCTTTGTTTTCTTGATGAAGGAAGCACATAGGGAGACTTCTAGGGATCTTAGGAGCTCATTCAAACTCTCATTTAGGCATAGAAATTAAGGTTTCAAATCATATTTTACAAGGAACATATAAAACCCTAGAATTTGCATCTTGAATTTTCATGGTTATTTGTTAATTTTCTTTACATATTCTTATTCTCTGCACTCTTTTTCCTAAGACTCACCCTTGGTTCAACCTAAAATCCAAGCCCTCTTATGACTTCTTAAGTGGGGTGAAACATGGAGAGAAGAGAAGCAAAGGGTAGTAACCATGGAAGAAGAAATTACCTTGTTTTTCTTTATTTTCTCACTTGAATCTTGTCTTGTTTGGCTTCCTCTCCTCAAATCCAAATTTTTCCCTTAAAACAGATTCATATACTTCAATATAATCATAAGAAAAGAAAGGAAATGGAGGAAAAGAGGTTTGGAAAGGAAGGAGCATGAAAAACTACCAAAAATCCATACCTTAAGCCTTTGATTTCTCCTCCTCTTTGTCTTCTTCTTGTGCACCACTCTCCTAGGATTTTTTCTCTGGTTTAGAGCAGAAACATATGAAGCTATATGAGTGAGGAGGTGTGTAACATCTAGTTTTTGTTAAACGATAGAAATAGACACATTTTCAAAGCAAGTCCCCTGAAATAAATTAGTTAAAGTCCTAAAAAATTTGAGTAATATTCTAGACTCTTAAAAGTAAGAATTCTAGGTTTAGATGGAAAGAAAAATGAAGATAGAATGAAGAAATAAATTTTGATAAAAATCTTATGAAAATAATGACATTTTCGTAATTTTGAGTAATTTTTGGAATTCACATAGAAGGGCTTTTTAAATGAAAGTTTTTAGTTATCTGGGATTCTCAAAGGTGCTAAAAACCATGGGAAGCCCTGGGACAGTTAAATCCCCTCCAGTGGACATTTTCCAATATTGGTGTATTCGAACTTGACGAATTCGTTCGGAAAGGTTTTAGCTCCGATTTGAGTGATTCCAAAGGCATTTTACTAAATTGGGAACCTAAATTTTATAATAGAAAAGACAATTCTCAAAAAAGAAGCTAAAACAAATAAGAAACAAAAATGCCAAGAGCGAAGGGCAAAATGGAAATTTTTGAAAAAGCCATTCTCCTCCACCTATAAATAGGAGGTGCCCCACCCTCTCCTTCATTTAGTCTTATATTTTTCTGCCCAAATTCAGAGAAGAAAGCTAGGGTTTAGGCACACCAAAGGGAGCGAAGAAGAAGGAGAAATCAAAGGCTTAAGGTATGGTTTCATGGTAGTTTTTCATGCTTTCCTCCATCCAAACCTCCTCTCCTCCATTCTCCTTTGTTTCCTTTGATTGAAATGAAGTTTACAAATCTGTTTTAAGAGAGATAGTAAGGGAAAATTTCGGATTTGAAGAGAGCAACCTAGAGAAAGCAAGCTTTAAGTGAGAAAAAGCAAGAAAATAAGGTAATTTCTTCTTCCATGGTTGATATCTCTTCCTTCCCTTCCTCCACCATTTCACCCCACTCAAGAAACCCTAGGAGGGTTTAATTTTTAGGCAGAACCAAAGGTGATTCTTAGGAAAAAGGATACAAAGATTAAGAATATGCAAAGAGAATTAACGAAACCCATGGAATTTCAAGATGCAATTTCTAGGGTTTCAAATGCACCTTGTAAAATCTGATTTTGTATAATGATTCTTATGTTTAAATAAAAGTTTAAATGAGTTTCTAAGATCCCTAGAACTTCCCCCATATGCATCTTCCCTTGAGAAAACAAAGAAAACTCCATGGAACCCATTATGCTCCATTGTCTCGGCCAAGAAGGATTACTATAGCTAGGGAGAGTTTTAAATTTTTCTTAGCCCATTTTTGAGTCATATATGATGAATGAATATGATGGGAAGCCTTGGGAGAAATTTAGAAATCATAAAATATGAGTTGGTGCTTTATGTTCCATAATATGACCTAAAGAAGCAACATATAGTTAGGCTCTTGATCTTGATTGTGTGATGACTCCAAAAGGCTTAAAAGGAGTCAAGAATCATATTTGAAAGGAAAGAATGGAGCCTAGAATTTATTTAAGGGGTATTGCTTCATTAAGTGCATTTATGGACTATAATGGGGTTTATAAGTTAAGCTAGTGTTTAAGCAAGTTGTCTTTGAATGTGTGTATGTGTATTTTTAAGCCATGAAAAGTGTTCTAGCATGACTTTGATTCCATGGTGCCATGATGTTATAATATACTTTCATATAATATTTATGATGTGTGCTTGGGTTTGCTTGAGTGTGGTGAGACCAAGAACCCTTAGCCATGGTGAGGATGAGACAAGAACCTTTAAGATTAGTTGAGACAAAGTAAAGAGTCTTTCAAAAGTGAGGTTAATTCCCAAGAGCATGGTTGAGTCAAAGAACCTCTTAAAGAATGGGTGAGGCAAGTTCAAAATCTATAAGTAAATGGGTGAGGCCAATCCACTTGCTTGGCAAGCCTGTGTATGCCATGTATGACTTTCTCAAATGATGAAAATGTCTCTTGAATGTTTGCATATGCCAACATGACATACATGCATTTATGAAACTTGTTTGCATCTCTTATGTATGATTGAATGAGAGATGAGCTATTAGGATTCTTTGAATCTCATCCCCTCCTCTCCAATGATCTAACATGCTACATGGACCAAGTAGGCAAGGTAATGGAAGCCAACCACCTTGAAGATGAGAAGATGACATAAAAGTGCATGAATTTTGCTACTTTAAGGCCATACAAATGGCAAAAGATGTAATCAATGGATGTATAGATGGCCAAAATGAGATGTATAAGGGTTGGGACCAATTGGGCAGCTTACACAAGTCCTAATTATGCTTTTAGACTTGCCCAAGATGTAACACTATAAATTTTAGCTCATCTCATGCTTTTAAATAGCATAATATCATGAACTATATAAGTATCCCATTGAAAAAGCAAGGAAAATGGGATTATTTTCGCGTTGCGTCATATCTAAAAATTTGTAATCAGTGTCACGTGGGTCGTGGGAGCTCATACTATATATCCTCATATTTAATTACATCATTACAACTCATTTGCATCTCAAAATCATTCCCACAACTCATGGAAACCGAAATGGAGCATGGAAAATGGAAGTTCATTCTTGGCCAGAATTGGCCTCTTTTCTGGGCAAACTTTGAAAAATCATAACTAATTCTAAAAAAATTAAAATCATACAATCTTGGTCATTATAAAAATTTTTTTGATGTCTAATTCATACTAAAAATATGTCCATATCATAACATTCACCATAGGGGACGTTTGACATTCAAAATAGTCCAAAGGTCTGACTGAATTCTAAAACTGTCACAAAATTCTGCAGAAAAATTTGAAAATGTCCAATTAATTCCAAAAAAATCCAATCTATGCAAATGATATCAATATAGAAATCTGTGGATGTTAACTAGAGAGGAAAAATATCTCTAGATCAGTCCATCAAGCTCAGAATTCGGAATTCAATGGAAAAGTACTTCTGGTCAGGCAATTTTACTGATATTGGACAGAAACTTTAAAAATTCATATCTCCCTCTCTAGACCTCTAAATAAGGTGCTTCTAGTTGGTACGAGTCACTGTGATTATCTAGTTTCTCTGTATAAAATTTCATGGCAATTGGACATCATTTGAGCCTCGTGTGACAAAGTTTAATTTCGGACCAAATGAATAGTGCAGCAAACCAAAAACTATGAAAATTGCCAACTTTAAAAAATTATCAAATATTCTGTAGACCTCCAAAAATTATGATCTTTAGCTTTCCAAAAATCTCTCAATGAGACCTAATTTCATGCCAAATTTCAGATCAAGACTAACTCATTTGACTAAAAAGTGACATAAAGTTCCATTATGGTCAAATTTGACTCTATATGGGGTATCAAATTTGCCAAATGGCTTTCCCTTAGTTGTGGCACCTTTTGGGCAAGTCTAAAAGTGCATTTAAGACTTGTGTGAGCTTCCTAAATGGTCTCAAACCTTATGCATCTCATTTTGGCCATTCAACCCACACTTATGCACATTTCCATTAAACTTCTACATTGCACACTTTGGCATTACATACTCAAAGTAAATGCTAGAGGTCATACATTATATTCATACATCTAAACATCACATAATAGCATATTTATACATGTCTCAAGGGTCATAAACCATTTATAACATCATATACATCATATGGTACAATCATGGTCTTAAAGTGGCAAAAGCTAAACATATGATTGTTAATCTCCTTCCTTTAGTGTTGTTGGCTCCCATTAGCATATTCACTTAGTTCACCTAGCATGTTAGATCATTGGAGAGGAGGGGATAAGATTTAAAGAATCCCAATAGCTCATCTTTCATTTAATCATACATAATATGTGCAAAGCAAGCTTTACAAATGCATGCATGGAGGAAATGGAAGTCATGGACATTTAAAAAGAAAACTTGGCATATGAACAAATCATATAAGACATTCAAGAGCTCACCAAGTGTTTGGTGTAACAACTAGAAAAAAAAAGCTGAAAAATTTTTGAAGGGCTAAAAATTTTCTAAGTCTGCTAGCTATAGCGAGAAATGGCCTAGTTATAGCGAATGTACCTGTTTGCTATAGCGAGAAATGATCTAGCTATAGCGAGAGTGCCTTCTAGCTATAGCGAGAATGCTTCTAGCTATAGCGAGTGCGGGCATGCCATACAAAAACCAAGGAGCTGCTCACCGTAGCACCCGCTGTAGCGAACGTAGGGGTTTGGGATTGATACGTGCTCGCCGTAGCGAGGGTTATACTTCGCTATAGCGAGGGTTAGTCCAGAAAAGCGTGAAAAAAGAGAATTTGACTTTTTAGAGCATCCCAATTCATTTCTTCTCCTTTTAACTGACTTAGCCTCCCTCTAAGGCAGAGAAAAGGGCAGAGGAGAGAGAGAGACACCTAAAGAAGGAAGGAGAACAAGAAAAAGGTAAGCATAACTTGAGATTTCCCTAACTTTTCTTCTTAGAATCTTGTTCTTCTCTCTTTGCCTTCTCTTTCTATGGTTTTGGTTGTTGAATTAGCTATGTTTTGGGGCTTGGTTCAGAAGAGGGAAAGTGGAAAACCACTCTTGAAGGAGACTAGAACTCATGTAGCTTTTCTTCCTTACTTTCCTTTCTTGAGAGCTTGAGAGAGGAAGGATAGTTAGTGAACTTCTAGAGAGAGAAAGAACCCTAGTTTCTTATATGCTTGGTAGGGCTTGCTATAAAGAAACCCCTAGCTTTGTGAATAAGTGTTGAGTTATGAGAGAAATTCCATGCTCTTTATGTGTCTAGGCTTAAGAGAAATACTTCCACCTAGTTGTGATTGTGAAATCAAGAAGGGAGAAGACAAATTGAAAGGGAAGGCTTGTGTTAACCTATAAGGTAGCTCTCTCCCCCTTCTCTTATGCATGAATGTGTGTTTAGCTTGTTCTAGAATGTGTGTATGTGTATTTTTAAGCTATGAAAAGTATGCTAGCATGCCTTTACATGTCATGATCCTTGATGCTATGTTATGTGTTAAATGAATCCATAATGTTTGTATGAGTTTGCTTGAGTGTGGAAAGGCCAAGAACTCTCCCCTTGGGTGAGGATGAGCCAAGAACTCTCGAGCTTGGTTGTGACAAAGCAAAGGGTCTCCCAAAAGTAATGTGGACTCCCAAGAGTATGGTTGAGTCCAAAATGCTCAAGAGTGGGTGAGGCAAGTCCAATACCCATGAGGAGGAGTGTGAGGCCAATCCAAACACTTGGTGAACCTTTGAATGTTATGTATGATTGATTCACATGCCAAGGTTGTTTTTAAAGTGTCCATGACTTCCATTTTTCCATACATGCATTTGAAAAGCTTGCTTGGCACATATTATGTATGATTGAATGAGAGATGAGCTATTGGGATTCTTTGAATCTCATCTCCTCCTCTCCCCTATCCTAACAAGCTAGGTGGACCAAGTGAATAAAGACATGGGAGCCACCAAGCTTGAAGCTAGGGGAATCGGCAAAGGATTTCTGAAATAGCCATTTGTCACCATTTTGTTGTTAAGAGATGTAATTGAATGATGTACATTGGGTGTGCACTTATGAATACTTGTAAATGGATGTACTTATTGTATATGTATGAGAATTAGAACTATAGTGCATGATGTAGCAAGTTTTTGATATGAATAGCAAGATCTTAGCATTATGTACATGGTGTATATGTTGGTGTGGGAGAGTGAGTTTTGCAAATCTGGGTTGTTAGACATTTGAACCATGTTTGATAGCCTATGTTGATACTTTTCCACGTGCTCATAGGGCCTTAGGAGTAGGAGAAGCAAATTTGAACCCTTGGAGCCTTTTTTAACAAAGGAAATTGGCATTTTGCCCCCTTATGTCAAAGTTTGAACAAATAAACTCTTCTTGCCTTGAAATTTGGCATGTGACTAGATCTTGTCTAGAGATTTTTGGGAAGCTAAAGATCAGATCATTTGGAGGTCTGTAGAATTTTCTATGATTTTTCAAAGTTGGTACCAGAATTTCGGATTTGCACCAGCACTGTTCATTTGGTCAGTTGTGTAATTGTGTCATCCTAGGGGCAAACATGATCCAATGGCTACGAAATTTTATAGACAGAAATTAGACATCCACAGTGACTTGTAGCAACTAGAAGCACCTCATTTGGAGGTCTAGAGAGGAAGATATGAATTTTTGAAGTTTCTACCCAATATCAGTCATCTTGCTTGACCAAAAGTACTATTCCATCGATTTCTGAGAGATCTGGAGATATTTTTTCTCTCTAGTTAACATCCACATCTTTCCATATTGGTATCATTTGCACGTATTGGATTTTTTTGGAATTAATTGGACATTTCTGAAGTTCATATCAGTAAACTGTGACAGCATCAGAACCCAATCCGACCTCCAGACCATTTCACATGTTAAATGTCATGTGTGTGGATGTTATGACTTGAAAATATTTTTAGCATGAATTAGACATGCCAATATTTCCAGAATGACCAAGATTACATACTTTCAATTTTTCTAGATTTAGTTATGATTTTCCAAACTTTGCCCAGAAATAGGGCCAAGTCTGGCCAAAAATGAAGATACATGTTCCATATCTCTTTTTGGTTTCCATGGGTTTAAAACATGTTTTTGGGATTGAAATGAGTTGTAATGGTGCAATTAAATATGAGGATGCATAGCATGAGCTCACATGGTCCATGTGACACTGAAATGAATTTTTAACCATGACGCAACACAAGAAAGTGTATGAATCCAATGGAAGTTCTCACTTTATTCTTACTATATCTCACATGAGCATGTAAGGGATGATGGGTATGAGTTAGAAATGATGGTGTTACATTTGGATTGGCCTCACACTTCTCCTCATGGATTTTAGATTTGCCTCGTCCATTCTTTAAGAGCTTTGGACTCAACCATACTCTTGGGAGCCCACTTTGCTTTTGGGAGACTCTTTACTTTGTTTCAACCAAGCTCAAGGGTTCTTGGCTCATCCTCTCCAAAGGGAAGAGTTCTTGGCCTCTCCACACTCTAGCAAACTTATACAAACATCATGTATTCATTTGAAAACATAACATGGCATCAAGAATTATGGCATATAAAGGCATGCCAACATACTTTTCATAGCTTGAAAATACACATACATACATTCTAAAACAAGCTAAACACACATCCATGCATGAGAGAAGGTGGAGAGAGCTACCTTATGTACACTCACACACTTTTTTCTTAAAATTCAAGCCTCCTCTTTCAACCACACGCCCACAAATTGGTGGAGATGGTTTCTCTTGGACTAGATACAATTTATAGGAGCCAATTAGCTTCATGAAATACATTCTAAGGCTGTATAACTTAATGAAACACTAGATTGTTCTATAGGCTCTATTATGGTCCATAATTGCACCTAATGAAGTAACACCCCTCAAATGATTTCTAGGCCTCATTCTTTCCTTTCAAATATGATTATTGACTTCTTTTAAACCTCTTGGAGTCATCACATCATTAAAACAAAAGGCCTAGCACCATGTTGCTTCTTTAAGTCATAATATGGAACCTAAGGCATCAAATCACTTTCTATGAGTTTTAAAATTTTTCCAAGGCCTCCCTTCATTTTCATTCACCAAATATGGCTCAAGAATGGCCTTAGAAAAATTTAAAACTCTCCCCCACACATAGAACCCTCCTTGGCCGAGACCATGAGCATTTTTGGGCCACTTGGAGTTCTCTTGGTTTTCTTGAAGGAGGAAGCTTGTGGGGAGCATCTTAGGTGTCTAAAGAACTCATTTATACTCTTAATTAAACTTAGGAAGCATCTTCAGAATTTGAAACGTGCACTAGAAACCCTAGGTTTTGCATCTTGAATCCTAATGCCTATTTCATGATTTTCTTTGCATATTCTTATTCCTCTCCATCAAATACCTAAGATTCATGCTTGGTTGGACTTGAAAATCAGATCTTCCTAGGGTTCTTAGTGTAGGTCGAAATGGAGAAGAAAGGAACATCAACATAGCTACCATAGAATGTATTTTTACCTTGTTTCCTTGGTTAGTTTGGCTTGAATCTTGCTTTCTCCAAGCTCTTCTCTTCACATCCGAAAATTCCTCTTTGTTCTTCCTTCAAAACAGCCCTCAAAACTTCAGAAAAATCATGGAGAAGAAGAGGAAAAAAGAGGAGAAGAGATTGGTGGAGAGAAAGCATGAAAAATAATCAAATTTCCATACCTAAAAGCTTAAATTTCTCCTCCTTCTTCTCTTCCCTTGGTGTGCCACTCTCCTAAGGTTTTGCTTCTAGTTTGGAGCTAGAAAATCTGAAGTGAGATGAGGGAGAGTGTGAGACGCTACCTATATATAGCTAGGGCAAAGTGACTTTTTCAAAAATTCTAATTTTTCCCTTCGTACTTTGCATTTTTGTTTCTCCTTTATTTTAGCTTCTTTTTAAGAACCGTCTTTTTCATTATAAAATTTATGTTCTCAATTAAGAAAAATACCTTTGAAATCACTCAAATCGGAGCTAAAACCTTTCCGAACGAACCCGTCAAAGTTCAGGCACACCGACGTTGAAAAATGTCCACTGGAGGGGAATTAACTGTCTTGGGGCTTCCCATGGTTTTCAAGGCATCTGAGAACCCTGGGGAACTCAAAACTTTCATTTAAAAAGCCTTCATGTGTGAATTCCAAAATTTACTCAAAATTACAAAAATGTCATTACGTTTCGTAAGCTTTTCGTAAGAAATTGTTTCTTCATTCTATCTCCTTTTTTCTTTCTGTCTGAGCTTGGGATTCTCATTTTTAGGAGTCTAGAATGCTTCCCAAATTTTTTGGGACCTTAACTACTTCATTTCGGGGGACTTTCTTTTGTATCCAGTGAGTTCTGTTCATTGATGGAGAAATTATACGTTACGTTTCTCACATTTTCTCTCGTTTTCAGAGAACCGGATATTACACAAGAGGTGCCAAACCCCAAGAAAAGCCATTTGGACATTTTAGTATCCTATATGGAGCTAAAATTGACCATAATAGAACCCTATGTCTTTTTTTGTCCAAATGAGCTCTTCTTGATCTAAGATTTGACATGCAATTGGAGCTTGTTGAGATCTTTTTGGGAAGCTAAAGAATAGAATTTTCGGAGGTCTAGAGAATATTTGATGAATTTTCAAAGTTGGCAAAAATTTTAGTTTTGGTCATGTCACTGTTCACTCAGGTCCAAAAATGAAATCTATCACATAGGGTGCAAATGATGTCGAATTGTCATAAAATTTTATAAATAGAAACTAGACATTTCCAATGACTTGTGCCAACTAGAAGCATCTCATTTAGATGTCTAGAGAGAGAGATATGAATTTTCAAAGAATCTGTCCAGTACCAAGTGCTCCACCTAACCTCAATTATTGTTTGATTAGGTTTCGAGGTCTGGGCATGCCTGAACTGGTTTGAAGTTATTTTCTCCTTCTAGCTAACATTCACGAATTTCCACATTGGTATCATTTACATTGATTGGAATTTTTTGGAATTAATTGAACATTTTTGAAGTTTGCTGCCGAATTCTGTGATAGCACCAGTGAACAGCTTGACTCTGAACCATTTCAAATGTCAAACATTCTCTATGTTAGATGTTATGGTCTCGACATATTTTTAGCATAAATTAGACATATGTATCTTTCTAGAATGGCCAAGAATGTATGATTTCAATTTTTCTATAATTTGTTATGATTTTTCAAATTTTGTGACAGAAATAAGGAAAATTTGGCCGAAAATATGTACATGCATTTTATGCTTCCTTTTGATTTCCACGAGGTGTGAGCCACTTTTGATGATGCAAATGAGTTGTATTCATGTAATTAAATGAGAATGTGATGTATGAACTCACATGGTCAATGTGACATTTAATGATATACACGATGCAACACTAGAAAATGCATTATTTTAATCCATTTTTCTTGATCCTTTTATGGAATGTATGATCATAAGCATGAAAATGTGGTAAAATAAGCTAGAAATATAAGGTGTTACAAGGTGGGGCGCCATCTATTTATAGGTAGGAGGAAGAAACACTTTTCAAAATTTTTCATTTTGCCCTTCATTCTTGGCATTTTTGTTTCTAATTTGTTTTAGCTCCTTTTTTAGAACCATCTTTTCCATTATAAAATTTAGGTTCCCAATTTAGTAAAATTCCTTTGGAATCACTCAAATTAGAGTTAAAACCTTCTCGAACGAATCCGTCAAAGTTTGAGTACATCGACATTGGAAAACGTCCACCGGAGGAGTTTTAACTGTGGGGCTTCCCATAGTTTTCAGGGCCTTTGAGAACCCCAAAGAACTTAAAATTTTCATTTGAAAAGCCCTCTTGTGTGAATTCCAAAGTTTACTCAAAATTACAAAAATGTCATTATGTTTCGTAAGTTTTTTGTCAAATTTTGTTTCTTTATTCTAGCTCCTTTTTTCTTTCCGTCTGAGCCTAAAATTCTTATTTTTAGAAGTCTAGAATGTTACTCAAATTTTTTGGGACCTTAACTAATTCATTTCGAGGGATTTGCTTTGAAAATGCACTCGTTTTCATCGTTCAACGAAAACCAGACATTACAATTCTCCCCCCTTCAAAAAATTTCATCCTTGAAATTTAGATAACATACCTCATGGGAAAAGTTCTGGATGTTTCTTTCTCATATCTTCCTCTAGCTCCCATGTAGCCTTTTTGAGAGATAACTCCATCCAAACCACTTTCATCAGCAGTATTGTCTTATTTCATATCTGCTTGAGTCTAATGTCTACGATTCGATCTGGTGATACTATGTATGATAAATCATCCTGTAACTGTACATTCTTATATTCTATGACATGTGAGGGGTCAAGCTGATACTTTTTGAGCTGTGAAACATAGAATACATTGTGTACTTGGCTCAAATTCAGGAGAAGGGCTAGTTTATTGGGCAAAGGTCTTACTTTATCAAAAATTTGGAAAGGACCTATGTATTTTGGACTAAGCATTTTAGTTTTAATGGATTGACCTATCCCTGTGATTGGAGATACTCTAATGAAGACATGGTTTCCAATCTCAAATTCTAACTCCCGTCTACGTTTATCTGCATAACTTTCTGTCTACTCTGGATCGTCAATAGTTTCTTTATAATGGTCTCAATCTATCTAAAAATCTAGTCCACTAATTCTGGGCCTATAAGGCTCTGCTTTCCTAGCTCAACCTAACATATTGGAGACCTACACTTCCTCTCATATAATGCCTTATACAGTGCCATTTGTATACTTGCATGATAGCTGTTATTATAGACAAACTTCGCTAGAGGCAAGTATGTATCCCAATTTCCTTTCATCTCTAAGAAACATGCCCTCAGCATGTCCTCAAGGGTTTGGATGGTTCTCTCTGTCTGTCCATCTATCTGGGGGTGTTAGGCTGTACTAAATCTAAGCCTGGTGTCTAGAGCATCCTGTAATGATCTTCAGAAATTCGAGGTGAATCTGGGATTTCTATCTAATACTATGCTCCTAGGCATGCCATGTAATCTAACTATCTCCTTGATATACAACTGGGCTAATTTATCTAGGGTATAAGTGGCTTTCATAGCTAAAAAGTGTGTTGACTTTGTTAACCTATCTACTATTACCCATATTGCATCATGCCCCGATAATGTCCTAGGTAAACCCATGAAAAAATCCATAGCTATACTATCTTATTAACTTTGGGATATCTAGAGGCTGAAGTAACCTAGCTGGTTTTTAGTGTTCTATCTTAACTCTCTAGCATACTAGACATAAGGAGACATACTCTGCTGTATATATTTTTATTTCAAGCCACCAGAACATTTTCTTTAAATTTTGGTACATTTTATTGCTGCTTAGATGAATGTTGTACTTGCTTTTATGTGCCTCATCTGATATTTTCTCTATGATTTTTGTATTTCGAGGCACATACAACCTATCCCTATATCATACTATATCATCCTAAGATAGATTGAACTCTTGAATGCTACCCTGACCTATCTGGGCTCTAATTTTATTTACATGATCATCTGTTCGCTGGGCTTCTTTTATTTTCTTGCTCAAGTTATTTTCTATTCGGGTTTTACTCATTAATAATTTCCCTGAATGCACCTCACATAAGAGACTCATATCTCTGAATCTTTCAATCAATTCCTTCTCTCGGATCATCATACAGGCCATGTTTCAATCAATTCCTTCTACTTAAGGCATCAACTACCACATTAGCCTCACCAGGATGGTATTTCAAAGTGAAATCATAGTCTTTCAAAAATTTTAACCATCTCTGCTATCTCATATTCAACTTTTTTTGTTCAAATAAATATTTAAGGCTCTTTATGGTTAATGTAAATTTCTATAGTTGCCTTGTATAAGTAGTGTCTCTATATTTTTAAAGCAAACACCACTGCAGCTAACTCTAGGTTATGTATGGGGTAATTTTCTTCGTGAGGTTTCAATTGTCTAGAAGTATAAGCTACCACTCGGCCTTTTTGCATAAGCACACATCTTAACCCTTTCTTAAAGGCATCATTATAGACTACAAAAGTTTTTCTAGGGTTAGGGAGCACTAAAACTGGGGCCATAGTTAACTTATGCTTCAACTCTTGAAAACTACCCTCATATTTTTCATTCCACACAAATAGTCATTCTTTCTAATAAGCGGGGTCAGTGGCATCACTATCTGAGAAAAGCCCTGAATGAACCTCCTATAATAACCTGCTAAACCTAGGAAGCTCCTAATCTCTATCACTGTCCTGGGTCTCTCGCACTATAACATTGCCTCTACCTTATGGGGATCTACTACGACCCCTGCTTGGGAGATCACATGACCTAGAAATTGAACTTTAGTAAGCCAAAACTCACATTTACTAAGTTTAGCATAGAACTGTTTCTCTCTCAGGGTCTCTAAGGCTAATCTTAGATGTTGTTCATGTTCTTCTCTACTTTTTGAGTAGATGAGAATGTCATCTATGAAGACAACTACAAATCTATTTAAGTATGGCTTAAAGACTCTGTTCATGTAATCCATGAACACTATGGGTGCATTCGTTAACACGAAGGGCATAACTAAAAATTCATAATGCCCGTATCTAGTTCTAAATGTTGTTTTGGGAATATCCTCAGCCTTTATTGTAAACTGGTGATATCCCGACCTGAGGTCCATCTTAGAGAACACGAATGCTCCTACTAACTGATCTAGAAGGTTATTTATGTGAGGGAGAGGGTACTTATTCTTAATGGTTATCTTATTGAGTTCCTAATAATCTATACATAGCATAAGGCTCTCGTCTTTCTTCTTTATGAATAAGATTGGAGCTCCCCACGGTGATACACTGGGTCTAATAAAACCCTTCTCTAAGAGCTCTTCTATCTATTTCTTAAACTCAGCTAGCTCGGTGGGAGCCATCCTATACGGGGCCTTAGATATTAGACCTCCCCTAGGTACAATGTCTATCGGAAACTCGACCTCTCTCTCCAGGAGTAGTCCGCTAATCTCTTTAGGGAATATCTCTGGAAACTCTCTCACTACTGGAATCTCATTTATACCTTCTTCTACCTTCGCCTGAACTGAAAAGAAAATTAGGTATCCCTGACAAACATGCCCTAAAGATCTCTCAGCTTGGGAGGTGGTCATAATAGATAACTCAGTCCTTATACCAGGTACAGTCCCATACTCAGGTAAAGTAATACATCTATAGCTATAATCTAGTGTGGCATTATTTGCGGACATCTAGTTGATGCCAATGATCACAACAATATCAATAAGGGGCATACAAATCAAATCAAGGGTGGTAAGGCAGTGATTAAATTGGACCATACAATTCAAGCAAGCATAGGAGATAATGGCTCAATTTTTCGTGGGGGTAGATATATGTAAATCATATGGTAATATATGCTGTAACACCCCAAAATTACTTAAGGTGTTAATCATGGTTTTAGATTAATTAATAATAATTAATATGGAATAATCGAGTAAGTTAAGTAAATAGAAATTTTGGAAAAATAAATTATTAATATGGGTTTGAGATTTAATTGGGAGAGAAATTTTATCTAGGCCTAAATTAATGTAAGAGAGTATGATAAAAGGCTAATGGATGCCCAATAGGCTAGGTACAGGCCTAATCTAATTCCATGTGATAGAGGCCCAAGATCCACCTTATATAGGCCCTTATAATTGGCCCAATAACCTTTGTGCAGACCCAAAACCTTTGAGCTCTTAAAACTTGTTCTGGCCCAATAGAATTTCAGCAGCCCAATGCATAAGAGCTGGCCAAATAGAGCTAAAATATGAAGCCCAAATGGAGTTGGACCTTGGAGCAACCCATGACCCACATTTAACCCAACTTAAACCCTAAAAACTAACCTAGCCACCCCCATTCTATAGAACACACAAAACACAAAAAGAAATTCGGAGCTTGGAAGGGAGGCTAGGGTTTGGGGCAAGAATTCCACCATTTCTCACCTTTAAGCTCAAAATCAACCAAGGTACTTATTATATATCTTAATCCTCTTCTCTTTCTCTTCAATTTGGCCCGATTAGTTTTTCATTTAGAGCATTTTCACCATACCCAAATTCTGAAATATGGTTATTTGGTATTTTCTTAGAGGAAATTCGTAGGTTGAGGCTAGGTCTGACACTAGGTAAGTGTAAACTATCCATTCTAGTGTATTTTCTACTGGTTTAAGACCCCCATAGTCGATGTATAGTATGAGTGTTAGTTATATACGAATTTGCTTAGAAATTTGGGTGATATATTGAAATTTCTGGTAAAGGACATACTCAATCCGAATTTGGGAATTTATGTTGGCTGGGTAAGTGTTCTTTAGGTAGTTATTAGCATTTAAATTCTTTGGGTACTTGTTGCTACTGTAAATGATGAATTAAAGTAGTAATTCTCTAATGCTATGGTTATAGGGAGATTTTTGTACCATTGGTGGCTGTTGCAAATTGTCTACAAGTGAGGTAATTGGGTTCATATTAATTCTATACATATATCTATTTTAATTTCATATTTGTTGTACATGAATGATTTGAAATGTTGAATGAATTGGTTAGCTATCTATTGTATTGTGTTGGACCTTGTGAGTCCATGGTGGAGTTGTGGTGCGGCTGCCACCCATGCATGTACTTCGATCGAGCACCGGGTTATGATCAAACCCTAGATGCACTGAGCCCTGGTTGTGCTCAATAGGGAGTAGGTGCCATGGACGGGCCTTTCCTGGTGTTATTGGCCTTTAGCAAGTGAAAATATGATTGCTAATATGGGATAGTAATCAGAATAGCCTAATTGTTTCATTTACTGATATGACTGGTATGTTTTCTTATGTTTAAATGAAACCATGCATATATGTTGATTAAACTGGAATATATGATGGAATTTACCTTGGTTACTGAGATTCACATCTCACCCTGTTTTATGGGATTAATATTTCAGGTGAAGGTCCTTCGGGTAAGGATAAGGGGAAGCAAGTGGATGAAAATCCATGAGCTCTAGCCATGTGTGGAGGAAGCTACACTTGGGCTAATCTGAATAGAGTAGATGCAATTTTGTTATTAGTTTACATAGCATCATCATGTAATCATGTTGCCAAGTGTAGGTGTTTATATTTTGCTTAGTTAAAATGTAACTATTAAGGAGTTAAGTCTCATTATAGTTGGATATTGATGTATGAACTTATAGTATCTGATATATAGCTTTGTTGAATTTGTGATATGGTTTACCATTTGGGAATTGTAATTATGTGATGCATTAGATGTTGATATAAACTATTGATGTGTGAAATCTCTAACGGAATGTGTATCGAATGTTAATTAATGATAGCTCATAAATTCTGGTTGTTATTACTCTATAGATTTGCTGATATGGGAAGGTAGGAGGAATGGAAATTAACATTCAAGTTTTGAATTGGTAATGGTAGAATAGTTAGTGAATAAGGTAGATAAATACCATTAGAATCATATAAAATGAGAGAAAGTGGCCCTAGAGTATTCCTAAGATGGGAATTAGACTGTAGGGGACAAAATTTAGGAAAAGTAGTTATAGGAGGGAGTTACGCCGCGGCCAAATGATCGACAGAAGCGAGGGGCGCCGCAGCATTAGTAATCTCACCTCAGCGAAAGTGAATAAAATTTTCTTGGAGAGTAACAGTGGCGAGGAACGCCGCAGCTTGAGGAATCTCGTCATGGCGCAAAGTGAAAAAAATCACCTAGGAGGGTAACATAAAGAAACCTTGTAGCGGTGCAACATGTATTATCGCGGTGCTAGTCAAGGGAACAAAGTAAGGAATGTACAGTAGCGAATCTCGTCGCGGCGCAAGGGTGTTCCACCAAGGCAAGGATCGTGGGATTTGGAACAATAGCTCCAGGAGACATTTCCGCTGTGGCATCATATAGGCTGGCCGTGGCAATGGTAGCCATGACTAAATTCGTGAAAATTGCCCAACGATTCTAGTACCTAACGTAGCCACGGTGCGAATGGTCTAGGCTGCGGCACAAGACCCCAAACTCCTACCTTTAGTCTAGAAATCCCAGTTTCTTCAATGGTAATGCTAGGAAATGATATAGGAATACTTATGGGAGGTTTTTGTGTGTTGAAACTGATGAATGGATGAATCATAAACCCTTTATAGTAGTATGATTTCTCTTATACGTTTTTGTTTCGTTTGTGGTTGTTTAGTGATGACCCTAACATCAAAGTTCAAATTTCTCTATATTTTCATAACGTAATAAACTGTAACGACTCCAAACCTTGATCATTAATTATTAATTGCATATTTAACTATAATTACCATGTTAACAAGGAAGGTTGTCACATTTGGTATTAGAGCAATGGTTCAGGCAAATGTGTTTGATTTATAACTTTGTGGTTAGAAAACTTGGCAATCATGATGCATGCATGATAGGAATAGGAGCATTGTAACTTGGTGAGAACTCTTATATATATATACCTGCCATGAGTGGAGTTGTGTTTGTTTGCCTTGGGCTGTAGCTTAATGGGGGATGCTTGTGGTTATGCTTGTAGCATTGCAGGGCTAGATGGCCACATGTAGAGAAACAACTGAGATGCTAAGAGAGATGTAAGAGGCCATGGCTGCAATGACCAACTGAATGAGAGAACAAGCTAAGGCCCATGAAACTACAGTTAGGGCAATGACTGACCAGTTTCAAGAGCAAGCCGAGGCTCATGCAGCGACTGTGCAAGTGCTGAAACAGCTACATGAAAACATGAATAAGCAGAATCAAGAAGTGCCGATGGAAAACCGTGTGGGGGCTAGTCATAACCTTGGTGTAGGACACCAAGGGGAGGATAGTGACCTCTCTATTACATTGGCCAAATTCAGAAAAGCTGATCTTCCATAGTTCTTGGGGAAGTTAGACACTGAGAAAGCTGAGAGATGGTGATAAGCATGATTTTTATGTATTTTATTTCCCTTAACTTAAGCATTTTAAATGTTAAATGAGGCTTAATGGATTTACTTAGATGGAATTTAATTTTAGTAGCCATCTTTTGCACTTTAGGAATTAAATCACAAAATCTTGGATTTTTAATGCATAAATCTTTCTAAATGAATTTTGTGAATATTTCTATTTCATCCTTTCCATTCTTTTTGTGCAAATTTTCAATGCAAAATTGAGCTTGATTGGAAATTAATTGAAGGAGAAATGAAGGCTTTATGTGTACAATTTGAGAGGAAAATTTACAAGAGAAGCTATGGTTGATGTGGGAATGGAGAAGCATAAGAGAGATGCAGCATGTAAGCTCTACGAGCAGAATAGAGTGAAGAGGTTCTACATGCAAAGGAGCTTGGATACAAATACACATACATGCACATGCATAGCCATGGGTTCCAACAAGAAAAGCCAATGTGGAAAGAAGTGTAAAGCAAGAAGCTACTATTTTGAAATGGACAAAAAAGCTTGCATGAGCTACATGGGAGAACTAGCTACGTGTTGGACAGAAAAGAAGAAGCTACGTGGTGAAGGAGCTGCAGTTTCAACGTGAAAAGCTGAGAATAAAGTAAAGAAGCTACTGCACGAGCTGAGAAACGAAGAGCTACAAGCTTTTGAGCAGAACAAACACACCAGACCAGTAGCTGAGCAGAGCATGAACAGAGGAAGATAAACTCGAATGAAGAACGTGCATGTGAACAGTAGCTGACGTGAGAAACGTAGAAGCCACAAGCAGATTCAGAACCATGTGATTAAGAAGAGAAAAAGCATGCAAGCTACGAGCTAATTGATGGAGCTGATATAGGCAGCTCAAGTGAAGAAGAGATTCGAGTCAGTGAGCTGGAGGCAAAGCATGGAATATTATATAAAAAATGAAGTGGGGTCCACTCTTATGCACATGAAGTAGCTTCAGGTAATTGGAAATGAGGCAGCACATGGAATCATTAAAAATTCATGTGAGAGAGAGCAAATAGCACGTCATTCAAGCCCCCATATTCCATTCGAATGGATTTATATTCGGATACCCTCGTCCATTTACTAACAATGCCTTTTGTACCCTTCGTTCACTCCAGCGTCCAGACCATCCACCATGCCGTATTCCATTCCACGCCATCTCCTCCATTCCCATTCCATCTCCACTCAAATGAAGTTCTAATCCACCTTGTGGCTAGCTAAGAAGAGCTCTTGGAGAAGCTTGAATCCATTAATTAGAAAGGAAGTTTTGGCTAAGATTCTCATCTCTTTCTACACTTTTCTGTATCTTGTATTTTCTTGGTTAAGATTGTATTAGATTGGAGAATTGTGTTGTTTATAATTAGTGGCTGGTTAGACATTAATTAGGAGATTGTTTTTGTTTAATTAATTAGTTGGATTAGATACTGAATTTTGCATTTTTCTCTAATCTCCTATGTATGCCACGAAGGTGTTCAATGAAATGCATGAGTGAGATTATGTGCTTGATTGTTTGATTTGAGGATTCCTTAGTATTTAGTTGGTTAATTAAACATCTTTGGACAATGATTTAGAGGCTAATTAATCATTTAATCAATCAAATTGGGTGTTCATTGATCTTAAAGACAAGAATTAATAATTTAATGCGGGGTTGAGGTTTCAATTCAACATTAGATCGTTAATCTCTTGAATTTTGAGTGGTAAACTAAGATAATTTATTATGAACATAATTAGGGACCTTAGACCAGAATTAATCACAATTGAATTAGGATAATGATAGTGGATACCAAAGGACAATTCCAAAGCCAGTCACAAGACCATCCTTCACCTACAATCTATACAATTAGGTAGTTAGTCATTTTAATTCAATTTTATTTTAAATAGTAATCAAAACCCCCTAGTTGAGATAGCTTTTTAGGGTCTTTTAACATTTGAAAAACTCAATTAAGCATTGAACTCCATTTCCAAGGGAGATGACCTAGGTTGTGCCACTAGCTACATATTTAGTTTAACCTAGTTTTATTTTGAGGGTTGCGCGACGAAGCCCGTCAGATGGCTGATGCAACTGGAGAAAATCTTTGAGGTTATGACCTACACCACAGAACAAAAGGCAAAGTTAGCCATCTACAAGTTGGAGGGTGAGGCTGAGCATTAGTGGAGGAATGCCTCCAGATTGTTGATTGTAAGAGAGATACCCTTGACTTGGGAAAGTTTTCAAATGGCTTTTGAGAGCAAATATTTCCCATCATCAGTGAGGGTTGACAAGGAAGCCGAGTTTAACTTCCTTGAGTAAGGAGATATGAATGTAGATTAATACATAGCCAAATTCATTCAATTATCTCGCTTCTCCTCCTACTTGAAGCGATTTGATGATGAGCCATGGAAGGCTGAAAAGTTTGAAAGAGGCCAAAGGCTGGAGATTAAGGATAAGATTGTATCTCTACAGATCTGTAATTATGATGAATTGGTGGAGATTTGTAGAGTGACGAAAAGGGCTATGATGGAAAGTGAAGCTAAGAGGAAGAAGACCCTGGAGGGTAAGCATGATCGGGGCATAGAGCCTTTTAGGGGTAGAAGTAAGAAAGGAGCCAATAGTGGGAGTGGCTTTTGGGGTAGGAGACCACCCCCAAGTAATGTCCCTCAAAGAAGAAGCATGGGACCACCAAGAAGTGCAATGAGTGTCCCACCCACTTGCGCTAAGTGTGGGAAGAACTATGGAAATGGACCATGCCTGGTGTGTTATAATTATAGGAAGCCTAGACACTATGCACGAACTTCTACAGTAGCACGAGAGTCAGCCTCATTGGTAAAATCACCTATCTAAGGAAGGGTGTTTGCACTTATGCAGCAAGAAGCTAGTAGATCCCCTAGTCTAATCTGAGGTACTTTACTTGTCCATAATCATATTGTAGATGCATTGTTTGACTCAGGTGCGACCCACTCATTCATCTCATATGACTGTGTTAAGCGTCTAGGTCTTAAAATTAGCTTGTTGCCATTTGAATTATCTATGTCCACCCTTACTGGATATTCTATGATTACATCTGATGTATGCTTAAATTGTATTGTACAATTAGATAGTTGTTGTACTACCCTTGACTTGATTTGCATCCCGTTGTGTGATTTTGATGTAATCATTGGTATGGACTGGCTATCGGCTAATAATGTGATACTTGACTGTAACCATAAGACTGTTTCCTTACCTACAAATATACCTGAAACTTATCCTGTGACTGAGCTTACTTGTGTGTCTACCACCCAAGCTGGGAGGTGCTTTAGGCATGGTTGCTAAAGGTTTCTAGTATTCTTTTTATTACATGTTGAGGTTGATGATGGGTTGGATGATATACCAGTGATTAGGGAGTTCCTTGAGGTTTTCCCTAAGGAGTTTAGTGGACTACCTCTGGAGAGAGAGCTAGAATTTTTTGTTGATATAGTACCTAGTACAGGTCTGATCTTTAAGGCCCTATATAGAATGGCACTTGCTGAGTTAGTTAAGTTGAAGAGTCAATTAGAGGAGTTACTTGAGGAAGGGTTTATTAGACTAAGTGTGTCTCTATGAGGAGTACTAGTGTTGTTTGTCAAGAAGAAAGATGGTAGCCTTAGACTTTGTATTGACTATAGGCAATTGAACCAAGCGATCATCAAAAATAAATACCCTTTGCCTAGAATTGATGACTTACTTGACCAATTAACTAGAGCATTGGTCTTTTCAAAGATTGACCTTAGATCGGGATGTCACCAACTTAAAGTCAAGGCTGAGGATGTACCTAAAACTGCCTTTAGGACTTGATATGGCCATTATGAGTTCCTAGTTATGCCTTTTGGGTTAACCAATGCCCTCGTCATTTTCATGGATTACATGAATAGAATTTTTAGGCCTTATCTTAACTAGTTTGTGGTAGTGTTCATTGATGACATTCTCATCTACTCTAAAAGTAGTGAAGAGCATGAAGAGCATTTTAGGATAGTTCTTCAATCCTTAAGAGAGCATCAGTTGTATTGAATTGGGAGATCAAATTCCTAGGTCATGTGATTCAAAACAAGGGGTAGCGGTAGATCCTAGCAAGGTAGAAGCGGTATTGAATTGGGAGAGACCCAAAATGGTGATCAAAATTCGTAGCTTCTTAGGTCTAGCTGGCTATTATAGAAGATTCATTAAGGGATTTTCTCAGTTAGCCATGCCTTTGACAAAATTGACTAGGAAGGACCAACCATTTGTGTGGGATGCTAAGTGTGAGAATGCCTTTTAGGAGCTTAAGGATAGGCTTACCACCGTGCCTGTGCTAGTGATACCTGACCCTAAAGAGACATTCACAGTCTATAGTGACGCTTCTAAGAAAGGATTAGGGTGTATCTTAATGTAACAAGGTAGGGTGATAGCCTATGCTTCTAGACAACTTAGACCTCATGAGGAGAATTACCCCACCTATAACCTAGAGCTAGCGGCTGTAGTTTTTACCCTTAAGATTTGGAGGCACTATCTCTATGGTGCCCAATTTGAGGTGTATAGTGACCACAAAAGTTTGAAGTACTTGTTTGACCAAAAGGAGTTAAACATGAGGCAAAGGAGATGGATGGAATTTCTTAAGGACTATGATTTCTCCTTAAAGTGTCATCCAGGGAAGGCGAATGTGGTCGCGGATGCCTTAAGTAGAAAATCTATTCATATGGCAATGATGATGCTTAGAGAGCAAAGGTTGATTGAGGAGATGAGGGATTTGAATTTATCAATTTCAATGAACCCTAGTAGCCTTCTTTTGGGAGAATTGAGGATAGAAAATGACCTAAGGAAGAGAATTAAAGAGGCCCAAGAGCTAGATGCCTATTGGGGAGGAATTAGAGAGCAACTGGGGAGTGGTAAGGTCAAAGATTTTGACCTATCAGAAGATGGTTTAGTGAGGTACCAGGGTAGAGTGTGCATATCCAAAGATGAAGAGTTGAGGAGCATAGTGTTATCAGAAGCTCACAAGAGTAGGTATACCATTCACCCGGGCACCACTAAGATGTATAGGGATCTTAAGAAAAGGTTTTGGTGGCCTGGGATGAAGTCGGACATAGCGAAGTTTGTTGCTAGGTATCTAATTTGTCAAAGGGTTAAGATTGAACACCAAAGACCCACAGGTTTGTTACACCCTTTAGAAATTCCAAAATGGAAATGGGATAGTATATCTGTAACACCATATATTTCTAGCATGCTTCCAATCATTTCTAAGTCTCACATGATCAATTGAACAAAAGGGAATGGAAAATGACATTAAAATAATGCCTTATTTCACGTTACGTCGTGTATAAAGATTCCATTCGGTGTCACACGGACCATATGAGCTCATACAACACGTTCTCATATTTAATTACATACATACAACTCATTTGCATAACCAAAGTTGGCCCATAACTCGTGGAACTCAAAGGGACCATCAAATTCACACTCTTATTTTCGGCCAGAATTTCAGTTTTTCTATCACAACTTCAGAAATTCATAACTAAATCCACAAAATTCGAAATCCAACAAAATTTACCATTATAGAAATCTCTGGATGTCTACCCCATGATAACAGCTCATGAAACATTAAGGGGAGAACATTTGACATCCGAAAAGCTACTGGGGTTGCTGCTGTCTGGGCCACTGGTTCAATTTACTGATAGGAAGTTTCAAAATTTGTAACTAATTCTAGAAAAATTGAAATCATTTATTCTTGGCCATTCTGGAAAGATACACATGTCTAATTTATTCTAAAAATATGCCTAGGCCATGAAACATAACACAGAAAACGTTTGACACGCGAAAAGGGGTTAAGGTTCGGACAGCTACTGGTACTGATGCAAGTATCTGCTATGAAATTCGAAAATGTCCAATTAATTCCAAAAAAATCCAATCCATACAAATAATACCAATTTAGAAATCTATGAACGTTAACTTTATGTTAAAAATAGATCATACCAGAGAAAGCACTCTTAGCTACCCAAATTCAATGGAACAGTGACTCAGGTCGTGCTGAGCTACTGCTACTGTCCCAGAAATTCAAAAATTCATATCTCTCAACTCAGACCTCCAAATGAGGTGCTTCTAGTTGCTACAAGTCACTATGAATGCCTGGTTTCTAGCTATAAACTTTCGTATCCATTGGACCATTTTTGCCCCTCGGATGATACAATTTCAAAACTGATCAAATGAACAGTACAAGTGCAAATCCGAAATTCTGATACCAACTTTGAAAAATCATAGAAAATTCCACAGACCTCCAAATGACCTGATCTTTGGCTTCCCAAAAATCTCTAGGCAAGATCTACTTGCATACAAAATTCCAAGTCAAGAAGAGGTCATTTGGTCAGATTTTGCCATAGCTCAAGCTTATGGCAATTTTGGTCCCAACAAGAGGCAACTTTGGTTCAAATGAGCCATCCATGGTTCCACACACATTTGAGCAACTTAGAAAGCATAAATATAGCATAAATAAGTCCCTCATAAGGTCTGAACTCTCATGCAACTCAAATTCACCATGCCACTTCCATAAAGATACATACACAAATGGGCTCCCAAGTGGTCAAAATACATAATTCTACTCATTAGACTCTATTCTTGATACATACACTAACTTTACATAGTTTTACACTTGTTCAAAGTGTCATGGCTCAAAAATAACATTTACATATCTACTTATACATTCTAGTCATCATAGTATATCAAAATATAAAGGTTTGCCAAGAGATGGAGATTTAAGCTCCTTAACTTCCATCCTTTGGGTCTTGAACTCCACCTAGATCATATGAGATGAGAGAAAGGAGGGGGTGAGATTCATTGAATCTCAATAGCTCATACACCTATTCAATCACATTTTCAAGGCATATAACATGTCAAGGGTACAAGTATGCAACTACTCAATCAATGAAGCATTTAATTTCCACATTTTTATGTCACAAACACATGTCAAGAATAAGAATGAGCTCTAGGGACTTTTGGGTTGGCCTCACCCCATTTCTAGGACTTTTGGATTGCCTCACTCTTGGTTCGTGGGACTTTTGACTTAGCCTCACCCATCCAAGGGACTTTTGGCCTTGTCTCACCCATGCCATGAGACTTTTGGCATCTCCTCATCCACATTAAGGGACTTTTAGCACTACCTCACCCTTATGAGCCATTTCCATCATTCAAAGACATTCAAGAAAGTATATTGGTACCAAAATAGCAACATAGCATCAAGTGGCATGTCTCAAACATATAAACATACACACAAGCACACAATGACACCATATACAACAAGAAAATACAATAAGAAAAGGTGGAGAGCTACCTTGGTGCAAATTCAAGCTTTACTTTGCTTGTTTCTTCTCCTTTTCGGTTCCACAAACACAAGAAGGTGGGATTGGATTTCTTTGGCCTATTCACAATAAACAACACTAAATTATACTCTTGGAACAAATTATGACATCCAATTGACTCTTAAGACTACACTTTGGTCTATTTGTCACATTATGGTTCCATTAAGGACCTAATGAAGCAACTACCATAATTAACATTCTTTGTTCCATTATCTTGCCATATTTAGACCTCTTGACCTCATTTAAGGTCCTTGAAGCCATCACACACTCACTTTCACAAACCTAGGTCCATGTTGCTTCATAAGGTTACATTATGGAAGCCATTGCCTCATCTCCCAACCTAAGGCTTCTAAATTTTTTCCAAGGGTTTCTCCTATCTTCTTTTATCATATAAAGTCCCAAATCAAGCTTGGAACCATTTAAAATACTCCCTAGCTATCTCTAAGGGTCTTGACCTAGTTATGCTTCCATTAAAAACCCATGGAGTTTGGGATTTTTCCTTAATGGATGGGGCACTTGGGAGGCTCCCTAGGAGTCTTAGAAACTCAAACAAACACTCATATATGATGGGAAAGTCTTGAATCAACCCAGATTTTAACTTATGTTCAAGCACCCTACACTTTTTCAACTTGAGTTTTACTAGTTTTTCATGCATTTCTTTGGTATAATCCATCTTCCCATGCCTTAGTTTGATGGATTCTTTTGGATTATAAAACAGAAACTCTTCCCTCTTCATGGTTCTGGTTGAGACATCCTACCATGGAAGAGGAGAAGGAGAAAAAGAAGCAACAAAGGGAGAGAAACTATCTTGCAATCAAGCTTCCTTCAAGAGCCCTTCCTCTTCCCTCTTTCTCCTCCTTAAATTTCGAATTTCCCTCCTCTGATCTGGACCCAAATCAGCACCAAAAAATACATTAAAACCATGGAAAGATGAAGCAAGAAGGGGAGGATGAAGTTTCAAGAGGAAAGAGCATGAAAACCTTACACTTTCTCACCTTTTCTTTAGCTTTTCTTCCTCCAAAATTTCCTCCCTTTGTGCGCCTAAGACAGCAGCTCCATTTCTGAGTTTTGGGCAGAAGAAAGTCGGTTTAGAGAGGGGGGAGCTGAACGTGGCTTAAAAAGGGAGTTTGGAAGCTTCTTTTGTGCACTTTGTTTCCATTTTTGCCCTTCCATAATGGCATTTCCGGTTTGGCTTCGTTTTAGCTCCTTTTTGAAAACCATCTTTTCTATCATAAAATTAAGATTCCCAATTTAATAAAATGCCTTTGAAATCACTCAAATTGGAGCTAAAACCTTCCCGAACGAACTGGTCAAAGTTTAGGTCAACCGACATCGGAAAGAGTACACCGGAGGGGCTTTACCAGTCCCGGGGCTTCCCATGGTTTTTGGGGCCTTTGAGAACCCTGGGCAACTCAAAATTTTCATTTAAAAAGCCCTCCTAGGTGTTTTTCTAAAATTGCACTTATTTACGAAAATGCCACTGGCCTTTCGGTAAATTTTTCGAATCACTCCAACCCTAGTTTTTGGGCAACTCAAGACTCAAATCCTCGTTTTCTATTATTTAAAATTTTATTCAGATTTTATTTGGCCTTGAATCACTTATCTCAGGGGACTTGCTTTTCAAACTGGCCCATTTTAGCGATTGTACGACGTACCGGGCGTTACAATATCCATGGATTTTGTGATAGGTTTGCCTAGAACGTCCTCAGGTTATGATGCTATTTGGATAATTGTGGATACATTGACAAAGTCTACCCACTTTCTACCTATCAGAGCCACTTATCCTCTAGATAGACTAGCTTAACTGTATGTTCGTGAAATTGTAAGATTACATGGTATCCCTAATAGTATTGTGTCAGATAGAGACCCAAGATTCACCTCAAAATTTTAGCGGTCTCTACAAGAAGCTTTAGGTACTAGTCCTAACTTTAGCACTGCTTAGCATGTGAATAAGTCATACAAGGCATCCATAGGCTTGCTAAGTAAGTGGATTAGCCTCACCCATTCACTTATGAATTTTGGACTTGCCTCACCCATTCTTTAAGAGGTTTTTGACTCAACCTTACTCTTAGGAGTCAACCTCACTCTTGGGAGACTCTTTACTTTGTCTTAACCAATCTTAAGGGTTCTTGTCTCATCCTCACCATGGCGAAGGGTTCTTGGCTTCACCATACTCAAGCAAACCTAAGCAAATATCATTTGGAAATATAATGCATCATCATGGTACCATGGTATATGAAATCATGCTAGAATACTTTTCATGGCTTAAAACACACATACACACATTCAAAGACAAGCCAAGCATACATTCATGTATGAGAAAATGAAGAATGAGCTACCTTAGGTGCAACCACACACTTTTTCTCTTGAATTTGCTCTCCCTTCCTCAGCCTCACACACATAAAGGTGTCGAAATGATTTCTCTTTAACTAAACACAATTTATGGAAGCCTATTAGGTTCACGGAATTAATTCTAAGGCCATACATCTTCCTTAAACACTAACTTAGTCTGTAAACCTTTTTATGTTTCCAAGAATGCATCTAATGAAGTAACACCCATCAAATAAATTCTAAGTTCTATTCTTTCCTTTCAAATATGATTCTTGACTCCTTTTAAACCTCTTGGAGTCATCATACAATTGAAACAAAGAGCCTAGCTATATGTTGCTTCTTTTGGTCTTATTATGGAACATATAAGGCCAACTCACTTTCTATGGCTTCTAAATTTTTTCTAAGACTTCCCCTCATTGTCATTCATCATATATGACTCAAAAATGGGTTTAGAAAAATTTAAAACTCTCCCTAGGTATGGCAACCTTCTTAGGCTGAGACAATGATGCATAATGGCCTTTATGGACTTTGCTTTGTTTCCTTGATGGAGAAAGCACATGGGGGGACTTCTAGGGATCTTAGGAACACATTTAAACTTTCATTTAGGCATAGAAATTAAGGTATCAAATCAGATTTTACAAAGAACATATGAAACCCTAGAATTTACATTTTGAATTTCTATGATTATTTGTTAATTTTCTTTGCATATTCTTATTCTCCACACTCTTTTTCTTAAGATTCACCCTTGGTTCTGCCTAAAATCCAAGCCCTCCTATGACTTTCTTGAGTGGGGCAAAACATAGAGAGAAGAGGAGCAAGGGGGTAGCTACCATAGAAGAAGAAATTACCTTGTTTTTCCTTGTTTTCTCACTTGAATCTTGTCTTCTTTGGCCTCCTCTCCTCAAATCCTAATTTTTTCCTTAATTTCTTCCTTAAAACAGATTCATATACTTCAATATAATCACAAGAAAAGAAGGGAAATGGAGGAGAAGAGGTTTGGAAAGGAAGGAGCATAAAATACTACCAAAAATCCATACCTTAAGCCTTTGATTTCTTCTCCTCTTATCTTCCTCTTGTGCGCCACTCTCCTATGATTTTTTCTCTGGTTTAGGGTAGAAACATATGAAGTTATGTGAGCAAGGAGGTGGGGCGCCATTTATTTATAGGTGGGAGGAAGAAACATTTTTCAAAAATTTCTATTTTGTCCTTCGTTCTTGGCATTTTTGTTTCTAATTTGTTTTAGCTCTTTTTTGAGATTCATCTTTTCCATTATAAAATTTAGGTTCCCAATTTAATAAAATGCCTTTGGAATCACTTAAATCGGAGTTAAAACCTTCTTGAACGAATCTGTCAAAGTTCAAGTATACTAACGTTGGAAAATGTTCACCAGAGGGGTTTTAACTATCTTAGGGCTTCCTATGGTTTTTAGAGCCTCTGAGAACCTTGGAGAACTCAAAAATTTCTTGTGAAAAGCCCTCCTATGTGAATTTCAAAATTTGCTCAAAATTACAAAAATGTCATTACGTTTCATAAGTTTTTTGTTAAATTTTGTTTTTTCATTCTAGCTCCGTTATTCTTTCCTTCTGAGCCTAAAATTCTCATTTTTAAGAGTCTAGAATGTTACTTAAATTTTTCAAGACCTTAACTAATTCATTACGGGGGACTTACTTTAAAAAATGCATCCATTTTCATCATTTAACAAAAACTAGACATTACAACATCACTCTATTCGGGGAACTCTCTTTGGTATTCAGTGACTTGTATACATTTACAGAGAAATCGTATATTACATTTCTCATGTTTTCTCGTATTTTTGAAGAACCGGATGTTACAACAAGAAAATCAAATTTTCTATTCAAAGATCCCTCCTTTGAGTGTTCTAAAAAGTGCCCAAGACAATGAAAATGCCACTGGTTCTCATCAGATTTTATTTAGCTACTCTGACTCCCATTTTTGGACATCTTAGGCATTGGATCTTCATCTTCCATTATTTAGAATTTTGTCCTAATTTTATTTGGCCTTAAATTTTCCTATTTAGGAGAATTCCTTTTATAATTGGTTCATTTCTAACATTATAAAGAAAACTAGACATTACAGCGTTAAATGGGGGGGTTTTGAGGTTCTCAAAAGCTCTAAAAACTATAAGAATTCCTTGAATGGCTAAAATCCTTTCACTGTACATTTTAGATTATCAGTTGATTGAAACTTTCACTAGATTTTTTAGGATTATTTTGAATCCAATTAGTGTGAAACCAAAAGTATTTTATGAATTAGAGGACTTAAATTTTATAATGGAAAAGATAGTTCTTAAAAAAGATTTGAAATGAGCTCAAATGGAGGAACCAGAGTTTAAGGGACATAGTTAAAAATTTTATATTATTATAAGTAGGCCTTCCTCCCTTCTTATATCACATCCCCCCTCCTCTGTCATACCATATCAAGATATTCCTCGAGTTATATTACAAATGGCAATTACATCTATTTTCACTAAATCAACACTTTTAGTAGTGGAAATAACTGTTATCAAAGGCCAAAATAATTCATTTTTGGTCAAATGGGCTATTTGGGCTTATCATTCTCATCTTCCATCCTTAACACATTTATTCAATCAAAAACATCACAATGTGAAGCATGAAATTCGGGTTTGGATCAACTATCTCAATTTCAAGAACACACTTGCATTTTCCATGGTATCCATATTCTGTCCAGAACTTGGGGAATTCATAATAATTTTAAGAAAATCCAAATCATACAAATTTATGACTTCTTGGAAAGCTTAGGAGGTCTTTTAACTACCATAAAAATTTTAAATCAAAACAATATCATTTGCCCCACAAAAATCTAGTGGAACAGTAATTGGATTTGGACCACGTTCTACAACAAACCAAAAACTTCAAAAATTCATATCTCACTCTACAAAGCTCCAAATTAGGTGCTCTTGGTTGCTATGGAAAGCTTATGATTTCAACTATATAAATATAAAATTTCAATAGCATTGGACATCATTTATCTCCTAAATGACATCAAAAACCAAACTGATAAGATGTATAGTGATAATGATAGTTTTTACATAATTTGGCCAATTTTGAAAAATTATAATAAATTATTTAAAGCTTAAAAAATATTTCTCTTTGACTCTGTGAAAAGCTGTATATGAGATCTATATTTTTCCCAAATTTCATGCAAAAATTCATGCATTTGTTTTAGTTTTGGTTCAGGGTAAGGATATGGTAAAAATTGGGATCAAATTGGCATCAAATGGTACCAAATGGCCTTCTAGACATATCATGACTATTTAAACATGTTTAAAAGCTTAAAAATAACATATAGAAGCATCCCAAAAGGTCTAAATCACCATGGAGCTCAAATTCACCATCCTACTTGTATATATACACATAGACATCATGGCTCAAGGATGTCAAAATCATACATTTGCATACATGTGGTTCCAAATTTGGTTCATACAATATATTTACATGCTTTCACATATGCTCAAGGGTTTACATCTCATTTATAACTATACATAGATACTTTGACATTAATTTACATAAAAAACTATCCTATTGTCAAAGTATTACAAATTATGCTCATTGGCTCCTATTTTTTGCTTCTGAGGTTTCACCTAAATAATGTTAGATGGAAAGTGGGGGGGAGTGAGATTTAAAGAATCCCAATAACTCTTTCATCCTTTCAAGAATCCCAATATCCCTTTTGTCACATGATATCTAGATCGAGTATGAGGCATGGAAATGTCATCCTCAACTTGCTCGATCATAACTTTCTTGATCTTCGAGCAGACTGATATAAGATGGAACCCTTTCCATCTAAGCATGGCCTTGCATTTCTTAATCACACTCATCGAGGGGCCCAGAGATATCTCTCTATTAATTAAAGGGACAAATTCCATCTTGACCACTCATCTTCCTCTGTATGGATTCCATTATACCTGATCACAGTCTTTATAATCACCCGGTCAAAGGTGACATTAGACTATGTCAAAGTACAGTGTCCTTTATGTAGGAATCTATGGTGATCTCAGGTCCAAGGGATCAATGACATGGTTATATATGAGATAAACTTATGACCTAATCCATGTAGTTTATCTCATGATGGGTCTATCCAACGTTCTGTTCTCTAACACACGCCTATGATTTTGATTCATATCATCATACATGATTAACAATTAATTAATCAAAATCATACTAATCTTAATTCATCGTTGTTCCCACAAGGATGATTGATTAGGGATATTTTGGATAATTCAAAAAAATGATTTATCCATGGATATTATTATATATAAACATGCAAATAATATAATAATGTAATAAAAAGAAAATTCTTATTTCGTAATAAAAACAATGTTCGCAATACAATGATTGGCCTAGGGCACAATCTCCAACATAAGATAAGGCCAAAAGTCTCAAGAATGAATGAAGCTAAGTCAAAAGTTTCTAAAATAAGTGAGGCTAATCCAAAAGTCCAATATAATTGGGTGAGACTGGACCAAAAGACCCTAGAACTTATTCTTGACCTTAATGAATCCATATGACTCTGAAAATGAGATTATGTTTGATATTTAAAAGCATTGGATGCATGCTTGCTTTTTTGATATGATAACATGCCATATATGTATGCTTGAAAAGGTGAATGAGCTATTGGGATTTTTTGAATCTCACTCTCCCCCACTTTATGTCTAACCTTGTCTAGGAAATTCTCATGGAGTAAAGTGTCATATTCTAAATTTCTATAAATGATAATGTAACTAAACTAACTAATGAATAACCTCAAAGAAAACATTAGAGAATTAACCAAAGTTAATTAGGAACTAAGGGATCTAATTAGGACTAGAAAGGAAGGCATATATTAGGAAGCCTTATTGAGAGATTAGCTTGACCATTTAATTAGCATGGAAGCATATAGTGTAACACCATATTTAACTAGGCTATCTCATATCATTTCTAAACTCACTTGAATCACATAAGTTCTCCAAGGAAAAGCCATTAAAAAATTCAATTAAATTGCATTATGTCGTAGATAAATTTTTCATTTCATGTCAGGTGGACCATATGAACTCATCCATCTCTTTCTTATATTTAAATACTTAAATACAACTCAAAACCATCTCAAGAAGTGGCCAAAAACTCGAGCTCATGAACCATATACACAAAAATTACATATGTAGGCTTGGATTCATAGGCCAGTTTTCTGTCATAAACTTTCTAAAAAAATTGAAATCAAGCACACTATACTATTATGGAAATATACAGATGTCTACTTTAAGGTAAAAATAAATCTAGATCAACACAGAGACGTCTAGCCACTAGAAATCAATGAAATAGTAACCAATGTTCCCTTGTGCTACTAGTAGTGTCACATAACTTCAAAAATTTATATCTCCTTGCTTAGATATCCAATTAGGGTGATCTTGGTGGCCATAGAAAGCTTATCATGTCTAGTTTATGCTTGTAACATTTCATAAGTATTGGACTTTATTTGATCCTCAAATGACATAGGAGAAGAAACTAACCATATGAACAATAACCATATCAGAACAACTAAAATTTGGCAACTTTGAAAAATCATAATTAATTCCACAGAGCTCCAAATAATCTGATCTTTATCTTCCCAAAAAGCTCTAGATGAGATTTATGCCAAATTCGTTCATTTGGTCAGACTGTGTTATAGGGTTACAAAATGGCACTTTTTGTGTCTTATAAGGGTTTTAAATGGTCCAAATCCACTTTTAAGACATCCATGGCCACTTGAGCACATGGGAAAGCACCAAAATGGTCTAATAAACATGTCTCAAAGGTGCATAAACCTAAATTTCACAAATTGCTATATCATACATATGACATCAAATCTCATTTATACACAATATATTCACATATTTACATTTATTCATGAGGTTATACATCATATACAACAAGGGATTATATCACATGCCATTCATATGGCTACAAAATAGATATTTTCACACATTTTGTTGTTAAACTCTCTTCTTTAAGCTTGGTGGCTTCCATTTCTTGGCTCACTTAGTCCACCTAGTCATGTTAGACAATGGGGAGGAAAGGATGAGATTCTAGGAATCCTAATAGCTCTTCTCTCTTTCAATTATACATAAATAATGCAAATCCAAGTTTAAAAATGCATGCATGAATATCATAGAACATATAATAATTTATAGAACATCTCTAGCATTCAAGAAATCAAATAAGACATGCATAGGCTTGTCAAGTAAGTGGTTTAGCCTTACTCGTTCTCTTTAAGGATTTTGGACTTGCCTCACCCATTTTCTTAAAGGGTTCTTGACTAAGCCTCACTCTTTATGAACTTTTGGCTTTGTCTCACCCATGCTTGAGGGTTCTTGGCTCATCCTCACCATTGTTAGGGAGTTTTTGGCTCTTCTCCCTTTCAACCATACATAAAGAATGCAAATCTAAGTCTAAAAATGAATGCATGAATATCATGGAACATATAATCATTTATGGAACATCTCTAGCATTCAAGAAATCATATAAGATATGCATAGACTTGCCAAGTAAGTGGTTTAGCTTTACCCATTCTCTTTAAGGATTTTGGACTTGCCTCACCCATTTTCTTAAAGGGTTCTTGACTAAGCCTCACTCTTTATGAACTTTTGGCTTTGTCTCACCCATGCTTAAGGGTTCTTAGCTCATCCTCATCATTGTTAGGGGACTTTTGGCTTCACTATACTCAAGCAAACCAAAGTAACTTCACAAAGCATCATTTGAATGCATAACAATAACATTATGGTACCATGGCATTTAGATACATGCTAAAACATTTTTCATGGCTTAAAAAATGTATACACATATTCAAATATAATATAAACATCTACTCATATATGAGAGAAAGAAGAGAGAGCTACATTTGTCACAAATGCACATTTTTCCCTTCAAGAATACTTCCTCTACCTCGGCCACACACACACAACAAGGTGGGACTTGGTTCCTTTGGCCTAGACACATAATATGGAAGCAATTATACTTTTGGAATAAATTTTAAAGCTACATATTCATTTCAAAAGCTAGGTAGTTCATATGGCTCTTTTATAGTTCCATAATGCACCTAATGAAGCAATCTTAGGAAAACATGATCTTGGCTCCATTCTTTCCATCGATATATGATTCTTGACTCCTTTTAAGCCCCTTGGATTCATCACACAATTAATTTAAGGAGCCTAGCTAGATATTACTTCTTTAAACCATAATATGGAACCTATGATACCATCTCACTATCCATGGCTCCTAAAATTTTTCCAAGGCTTCCTCTCATCCTTTCCCATCATATATGACTCAAAATCAAGCTTGGAATAAATTAAAACTACTCCTTGGTGCTTCATCTAGCCTAGGTCGTGGCTATGCACATAAAGGAAAAGCAAGGAATTTGTCTTGTCTTCTTGATAGGAGATGCATGAGGGAAGCTTCTTAGGGATCTTTAGAGCTCATCTAAACATCCATTTTAGCCTAAGAACTCTTGCATCAAAACAAAATTTTAGTGGAACCCTAGAAATCATAACTTTGCTATCTTGAAATCTAATGGTTATTTGATTGTTTTCTTTGCATATTCTTGTTCTTCTCCCTTATTTTCCTAAGATTCACTCTTGGTTTGGCTAGAAATTTAACTCCTTAGGGCTAATCTTATATAGGGTGAAAATCACAAGAGAAGGAACAAGAAGAATCATGCATAAAATGGCAAAATACCTTAGTTTCTTGGCTTTCTTTTGCTTGTTCTTCTCTTTGGTTGCCTTTTCCTCTCCAAACTCAAAAATTCCCTCCTTGGTCTGACCTCAAAATAGACCCAAAAGCTTCAATGAAATGATAAGGAAGAAGGGAAAATGGGGGAGAAGGAATTTACTAAAGAGAAACTAAGAAACTCCATGAAAGCCATACTTTTTTCTTGCTTTTTCTTCTCCCTTTCCCTCCTCCCTTGTGCACGTCACTCCCTTGCTTCTTTCTCTAGTTTAGGGCAGAAATAAAATGAGCTAAGTGAAGGGAAGAGTGGGACATGGGGTATATATAGGTAGGTTTAAGAAGTTGTTTCTAACAATTCCAATTATGTCCTTTCATCTTGGCATTTTTGTTTCTGGTTCGTTTTAACTCTTTTTTGAGAATTGTCTTCTCCATCATAAAATTTAAGTCTTCAATCTTATAAAATGCCTTTAGAATCACTTAAATTGGAGCTAAAACCTTCCTGAATGAAAAGGTCAAAGTTTGCATCAACTGACGTTAGAAAACTTACACTGGAAAGGTCTGGATTGTCTTGGGGCATCCCATGGTTTTCAAGGCCTCTGAGAACCTTGAAGAAATCAAATTTTTTATTTAAAAAGTCCTCTTGTGAGAATTCTAAAATTTTCCCAAAATTATGAAAATGCCATTATGTTGCGTAGTTATTTCGTTAAATTTCGTCTGGTTATTTTTGCCTTTGTTTAAGGGCACCTCTGGCCTTTTAATTTCATTACTTAATGTCTAGATCATTATTCTATTTTTTTGGACCTTAAATATTTCACTTCAGAGGACTTACTCTAAAGACGTATCTATTTCTGTCGTTTTTACAAAAATCAGACATTTCATATAGCCATGGCTCAGGACAAGCTTACAACCATTCTTATTTTAACGCCTCCATTATCTTCATATATAGGAATATATCTAAGCTTGGGTATTAGGTTATATAGTTGCCTCTCCCATTAGCTATGTATACTATAAGCAAGGACCTATATAAATCTTGGAATGAGTCTTAGAAATTATTAGTACATACATGGTCGAACAAGTAGGGTAGGAAGGAACCAGCAAATCAAAAGATAATAAGGACAAAACCTTGCCACCTTGACATTCCATTAGCTTATCACATAGAAAATCCTATTTGATCATGGTAGTGCACCTTAATTCAACCATGAGAATTGTCATGAATTGCACCTAATTTAATGTGTTAAACAATATAAAAGGAAGACACTTAGGGAGAACGGTGAAATGGAGCCAAAGGAAGAGAATTAAGGTGAATAAAACACTTACACCTCACGCTTGCACCGTGTATATATATATATATAAATAGTACTTGGTTATTGCTCACATCCTCTTAGCCATGGGAATTTAATATTACTTATATATGGTATTAGATGGGAAAGAACCATTAATAGGCTACCACATTATCTAGCACAAAATGAGAAATAGGTAGAATGGATTTTTAATTACTTTAATTACATACCTTTAATACCGTTACCATATAAAAGCAATTACATTCACTCAATTACTTGAAATTATGTCCAATTGTGGGGAATTAATAGGAGATTACATGTAATTGAATGGCCTAAACGATGTAAAAGGAGACATATAGCGTGGACGTGGTGTGGGGCTGTGGAGGAAAGAAGTTCTAATAAACAAAACATCTACACCTCATGCTTCACCATGCAAACTTATGTATATAGTATTCGATGAGTCTAAGGAGTATCCTATAACACCATATCTATATATCACATCTCATTCCATATTTAAGCTCATTTCCAAGAATCATACAAATTCTCAAAGAAAAAACATTAAAAATAATGAATATTTTTTTCGTTGCGCAATGTATAAATTTTTCATTTGGTGTCTTGTGGACCATGTGAGTTCATGTATTAAATTCTCATATTTAATTACATAGAAAACTAAATTCCATCACCAAAAGTGGCCTAGAACTCGTCCAAGTGCAAGAAACATATGAAATTCCATAGTGTAGCTTCAGCCATATTTCCATGGTTTTTGTCACAAACTTTGAAAAATCATAACTAATTCTAGAAATATTGAAATCTACCATGCTATAGCTTCCTAGAAAGCTCTGAGTGTTAAATTTACACTAAAAATAATTTCAAGTAATGAACATAGCATTGGACCACTTTTGACATCAAAAAATATATAAAGGTCCAACTAGCTACTGGTACTAATATAGATTTCTACTATAAACTCCAAAAATTTCTAATTAATTCTAAAAAAATCCAATTTATGAAAATGATATCAATTTGGAAAGCTACAGATGTTATATATAGGGTAAAAATAATTTAGACCAGTCTAGGTACATCCAGGCCTTGAAAACCAATCAAATAGTAACATAGGTCTAATTGGACCCCTAATACTAGACAGAAACTTCAAAAATTTATATTTTCCTCTCTAGATATCCAAATGAGGTGTTTCTAGTTGGCACAAGTCACTGGAAAGGTCTAGTTTATCCTTGTAAAATTTTGTGGCAATTGAACATCATTTTCCTGATGAGTGATAGAGTTTCATTTCAGACTAGAATAAACAGTGCACTGAACCAAAATCAGAAAAATTTTCAACCTTGAAAATTTATCAAATATTCTATAGATCTCCAAAAATTCTATACTTTAACTTCCTAAAAAGCTCTCAACAAGGTCTAGATGCATGCCAAATTTTAGACCAAGAAGAGTTCATTTGGACAAAAAGGTATAGCTCACCAATATGGTTAATTTTGTGCTTCATATGAGATACCAATTGTGTCCAAATGGTCTCCTTTGATGTTTGGCACATCTTGGGCAAATTTTAAGCATAAATATGACTTGTATGAACTACCTAAGTGGTTCCAAACCTCATACATCTTAATTTGGCCATTCCACTTCTATTAATACACTAATACACTAAGCCATCAAAAAACCAAACTTTCCATTTCCATTAATTTCATACCACATATGGTCTATACAAGAGTCATACATCATTTTACATTCATACATGAGCTTACATCTCAAAAATAATATGTAAAAAGCCACTTTGCCATTCATATGGCCTTAAAGAAGTAAAATTCATACACTTTGTTGACATATATTCAACTCTCAAGTTGTTAGCTATAATACCATATATTTCTAGCTTGCTTCCTATCATTTCTAAGTCTCACATTATGAATTGCACAAAGGGAATAGAAAAATGGCATTAAAATAATGCCTTATTTCGCGTTATGCCGCGTATGAAAATTCTATTCGGTGTCACGCGGATCATATGAGCTCATACATCACATTCTCATATTTAATGATATGAATACAACTCATTTGCATCACCAAAGTTGGTCCACAACTCGTGGGACTCAAAGGGAAACATCAAATTCACACTATTATTTTTGGCCAGAATCTCAGTTTTTCTATCACAACTTTGGAAATTCATAACTAAATCCACAAAAATCGAAACCCAACAAAATTTACCATTCCATAAAAGCTCTGGATGTCTACCCCATGTTAAAAATAATTTTAGCTTATGAATAATTAAGGGGAGAACATTTTATATCCAAAAAGCTACTGAGGTCGCTGTTGTTTAGGCTACTAGTTCAGATTATTGATATGAAGTTTAAGAATTCATAACTAATTCTAGAAAAATTAAAATCATGCATTATTGGCCATTTTGGAAGGATAAACATGCCTACTTTATGAAAAAATTCAGGCCATGAAACATAACAAAGAAAGCGTTTGACGCACAAAAAGGGGCAAAGGTTTGGACAGCTACTGGTATTGATGCAAGTATCTGCTATAAACTTCAAAAATGTCCAATTAATTCCACAAAAATCCAATCCATGAAAATGATACCAATTTGGAAAGCTATGAATGTTAAATTTATGGTAAAAATAGACGCAGACCAGAAAAAGCATGGTCAGCCACTTAAATTCAATGGAATAGTGACTCAGGTCGTGTTGGCTATTGTTGCTGTTCCAGGAATTCAAAATTTCACATCTCTTAGCTCAGACCTCCAAATGAGGCGCTTCTAGTTGCTACAAGTCTCTGTGATTGCTTAGTTTCTGCCTATAAAATTTTGTATCCATTGGACCACGTTTACCCCTTGGATGACACAATTTCACAACTGACCAAATGAACAGTACTTGAGCAAATCCAAAATTTTGATACCAACCAACTTTGAAAAATCATAGAAAATTTCACATACCTCCAAATGACCTGATCTTTCACTTCAAAAATAGCTCTAGGCAAGATCTACTTGGATGCAAAATTTCAAGTCAAGAAGAGGTCATTTGGTCAGACTTTGCCATAGCTCAAGATTATGGCAATTTTGGTCCCAATAAGAGGCAAATTTGGTTCAAATGAGTCATCCATTGTTCCACACACATTTGAGCAACTTAGAAAGCATAGATATAGCACAAATAAGTCCCTCATAAGGTCTGAATCCTCATGCAACTCAAATTCACCATGCCACTTCCATAAACATATATGCACAAGGGAGCTCCCAAGTGGTTAAAATACACAATTCTATTCATTAAACTTTATTCTTAATACATACACTAACTTTACATAGTTTTACACTTGTTCAAAGTGTCATGGCTCAAAAATAACATATACATATATTCTTTGACATTCTAGTACATCAAAACTAGCAAAATTTGTCAAGAGATGGAGATTTAAGCTCCTTTGCCTCTATCCTTTGTATCTTGGACTCCACCTAGATCATATGAGATGAGAGAAAGGAGGGGGTGAGATTCATTGAATCTCAATAGCTCATACACCTATTCAAGCACATTTTCAAGGCATACAATATGTCAGAGGTACAAGTATGCAACTACTCAATCGATGAAGCATTCAATTTTAACATTTTTATATCACAAACACATGTCAAGAATAAAAATGAGCTTTAGGGACATTTGGTTTGGCCTCACCTCATTTCTAGGACTTTTGGATTGCCTCACTCTTGATTCTTGGGACTTTTGACTTAGCCTCACCCATCTAAGGGACTTTTGGCCTTGTCTCACCCATGCCATGAGACTTTTGGCATCTCCTCACCCACCTTAAGGGACTTTTGGCACTACCTCACCCTTATGAGCCATTTCTACCATTCAAAGACATTCAAGAAAGTATATTGGTACCAAAATAGCAACATAGCATCAAGTGGCATGTCCTCAAAACATATAAACATACATACAAGCACACAATGACACCATATGCAACAAGAAAAAAATGGAGAGCTACCTTGGTGCAAATTCAAGCTTTACTTTGTTTTATTCTTTCTCCTTTTCGGTTCCACAAGCACAAGGAGGTGGGGTTGGATTTCCTTGGCCTATTCACAATAAAAAAACACTTAATTATACTCTTGGAACAAGTTATGACATCTAACTCACTCGTAAGACTACACTTTGTTCTATTTGTCACAATATGGTTTCCATTAAGGACCTAATGAAGCAACTACCATAATTAACATTCTTGGTTCCATTCTCTTGCCATATTTAGACGTCTTGACCTCATTTAAGGGTCCTTAAAGCCATCACACACTCACTTTCACAAACCTAGGTCTATGTTGCTTCATAAGATTACATTATGGAAGCCATTGCCTCATCTCCCAACCTAAGGCTTCTAAATTTTTCCCAAGGGTTTCTCCTATCTTCTTCTAGCATATAAAGTCCCCAAATCAAGCTTGGAACTATTTAAAATAACCCCTAGCTATCTCTATGGGTTTTGACCGATTTATGCTTCCATTAAAGACTCATGAGTTTGGGATTTTTCCTTAAGGGATGGGGCACTTGGGAGGCTCCCTAAGAGTCTTAGAAACTCAAACAAACACTCACATATGATGGGAAAGTCTTGAATCAACCCAGATTTTAAACTATGTTCAAACACCCTACACTTTTCCAACTTGAGTTTTACTAGTTTTTCATGTATTTCTTTGATGTAATCCATCTTCCCATGGCTTAGTCTGATGGATTCTTTTGGATTATAAAACATAAACTCTTCCCTCTTCATGGTTTTGTTTGAGGCATCCCACCATGGAAGAGGAGAAGGAGAAAAAGAAGCAACAAAGGGAGAGAACCTACCTTGCAATCAAGCTTCCTTCAAGAGCCCTTCTTTTTCCCTCTTCCTCCTCCTTAAATTTTAAATTTCTCTCCTCTAATTTGGACCCCAAATTAGCACCAAAAATTGCATTAAAACCATGGAAAGATGAAGCAAGAAGGGGAGGATGAAGTTTCAAGAGGAAGGAGCATGAAAATCTTACACTTTCTCACCTTTCCTTTGAGTTTTCTTCCTCCAAAATTCCCTCTCTTTGTGTGCCTAAGACAGTAGCTCCATTTCTAAGATTTGGGTAGAAGAAAGTCAGTTGAGAGAGGGGGAGGCTGAAAGTGGATTTAAAAGGAGCATTTAGAAGCTTCTTTGTACAATTTGTTTCCATTTTTGCCCTTCCATAATGGCATTTCCGGTTTGGCTTCGTTTTAGCTCCTTTTTGAGAATCATCTTTTCCATCATAAAATTTAGATTTCTAATTTAATTAAATGCCTTTGGAATCACTCAAATCGGAGCTAAAACCTTCACGAACTAATCGGTTAAAGTTTAGGTCAATCGACCTCGGAAAGAGTACACTGAAGGGGCTTTACCAGTCCTGGGGCTTCTCATGGTTTTTGGGCCCTCTGAGAACCCTGAGCAACTCAAAATTTTTATTTAAAAAACCCTCCTAGGTGTTTTTCCAAAATTATACTTATTTACGAAAATGCCACTGGCTTTTCGACAAATTTTTTGAATCACTCTGGCCCCAATTTCTGGGCAACTCAAGGCTCAAATCCTCATTTTCTATTATTTAAAATTTTATTCAAATTTTATTTGGCCTTGAATCACTCATCTCAAGGGACTTGCTTTTCAAACCGGCCTGTTTCAGTATTTTTACAACATACCGGACATTACATTAGCTCCCATTACCTTGTCCACTTTATTCACCTAGCATGTTAGAACATTGGAGAGGAGGGAATGAGATTCAAAAAATCCCAATAGCTCATTTCCCATTTCAACCATACATAAAGTATGCAAATCATGTCTTACAAATGTATGCATGGGCATATTACACAACATGAACATTCAAGAAGCAATCTTGGCATGTGAGTAAGTCATTTAAGGCATTCATAGGCTTGCTAAGTAGGTGGATTAGCCTCACCCATTCACTTGCGGATTTTAGACTTGCCTCACCTATTTCCTTAAAAATTTTTTAACTCAACCTTACTCTTGGGAGTCAACCTCACTTTTGGAAGACTCTTTACTTTGTCTCAACTAACTTTAAGAGTTCTTAGCTCATTCTCACCATGGCTAAGGGTTTTTCGTTTCTCCATACTTAAGCAAACTAAAGCAAACATAATAAACATTATTTGAAAACATAATGTATCATCATGGTATTATGAAATAAGAGCTCATGCTAGAACACTTTTTATAGCTCAAAACACACATACACACATTCAAAGACAAGTCAAGCATACATTCATGCATGAGAGAAGGAGGAGTGAGCTACCTTGGATGCAACCGCATACTTTTCTCTTTGAATTTTCTCTCCCTTCTTCAGCCTCACACACACAAAGGTGTAGGGTTGGTTTCTCTTAGCCTAAACACAATTTATGGAAGTCAATTAGGTTCATGGAGTTAATTCTAAGGCCATACATCTTCCTTAAATACTAACTTGGTCTATTAACCCCTTTATGGTTCCAAGAATGCACCTAATGAAGCAACACCCATCAAATGAGTTCTAGGTTCCATTCTTTCCTTTCATATATGATTCTAGACTCCTTTTAAGCCTCTTGGAGTTATCACACAATTAAAACAAAGAGCCTAACTACATGTTACTTCTTTAGGTCATATTTTGGAACCTAAGACATCAATTCATTCTCTAGGCCTCCTAAATTTTTTCCAAGGTTTCTCTTCATTTTCATTCATTATATATGACTCAAAAATGGGTTTAGAAAAATTTAAAACTCTCCCAAGGTGTCACATCCCTTTTAGGTCAAGACTATGTAGCAGTTAGCCTCCATGGATGTTTGCTTTATTTTTCTTGATGGAGGATGTATATGGGGAGACTTCTAGGGATCTTAGGAACTCATTTAAACATTCATTTAGGCCTAGGAATAATTACATCAAATCAGATTTTCAAGGGAACCCATGAAACCCTAGGTTTGCTATCTTGAAAATCAATGGCATCTGCTTGGATTTTCTTGCATATTCTTACTCTCCTCCCTTCAATTCATAAAATTCACCCTTGGTTCTGGCCAAAATTTAATCCCTCTTGTAGCTACATATATGGGGCAAAATAGAGAGAATAAAAGGGGAGGAATAGCTACCATAGGATGAAGATTTTACCTTGTTTCCATAGTTTTTTTTTGCTTGTTTTCTCACTTTCCTTAGCCTTTCTCTCTTCAAATCCGAATTTTCCCCTCTTGGTCTGACCTCAAACAGCACTAAAACCTCAATAAAACCATGGAAAGAAAGAGAAGAAGGAGGAGAAGAAGTTTGATGAAGGAAAGTGCTTGAAAAACTAAGATTTTCATACCTTTCTTGCCTTGCTTTTCCCTTTCTTCTTGCCTCCTCTCGTGCGCCTCATCCTTAGGGTTTCTCTCTAGTTTAGGGTAGAAACAAGTGTGGCTAAATGAAGTGAAGAGGTGGAGCACCCTCATATATATAGGGAGGTTTAAGAAAGGACTTTTCTAAAATTCTAATTTTGCCTTTCATTCTTGGCATTTTTGTTTCTAATTTGTTTTAGCTCTTTTTAAAAGCCCATCTTTTCCATTATGAAATTTAGGTTCCCAATTTAATAAAATGCCTTTGGATTCACTCAAATCGGAGCTAATACCTTCTCAAACAAATTAGTCAAAGTTCGAGTCCACTGACATTAGAAAACATCCACCAGAGGGGTTTTAACTGTCCCAGAGCTTCCCATGGTTTTCAAAGCCTTTGAGAACCCTGAAGAACTCAAAACATTCATTTAGAAAGCTCTCTTGTGAGAATTCCAAAATTTGCTCAAAATGACAAAAATGGCCTTACGTTTTGTCAATCTTTCTTCACATTTTGGTTTTTCATTCTAACTCCGTTTTTTCTTTTCGTCTACCTGGGATTCTCATTTTTAGGAGTTTAGAATGCTTCCCAAATTTTGTGAGACCTTAAGTAAGTCATTTTGAGGGACTTGTTTTTGTAGCCGGTGAATTTTGTTCATTTACAGAGAAGCTGTACATTACGTTTCTCATATTTTTCTCTCATTTCAGAGAACTAAATATTACATATCCACTTAATGTATATTAATTAGAAGGGATGATATATATGTTTGTGCTACCACCTAGCTTTACATTGAGAAAGGAATGAGAAGGGATTTAAATTGCCTTAATGCTATCTATTTGTTGGTAATTAAGAACAAGGTGTCATTGTCATAATCCCCCTCCACTTTAACTCCACTTAGGCTAAGAATAAAATGGGGAGAAGTGTAACATCCAATTTTTCATAAAAAACCAAAATTAGTCAGTTTGAAAAGTAAGTCCCCTTTGAAATGAAAGATTTAAGGCCAAATAAAATTAGAATAAAATTTTAAATAATAGAAAATGAGGATCCAATGTCTAAGATACCCAAAAACAGCTTTACATTGAGAAAGGAATGAGAAGGGATTTAAATTGCCTTAATGCTATCTATTTGTTGGTAATTAAGAACGAGGTGCCATTGTCATAATCCCCCCTCCACTTTAACTCCACTTAGGCTAAGAATAAAATGGGAGAAGTGTAACATCCAATTTTTCATAAAAAAATCGAAATGAGTCAATTTGAAAAGTAAGTCCCCTTTGAAATGAAAGATTTGAGGCCCAATAAAATTAGAATAAAATTTTAAATAATAGAAAAATGAGGATTCAATATCTAAGATACCAAAAAAACCTAAGCTGGGGTAGTTTAATAAAATTATTGAAAGCATAATGGCATTTTTGTAAATATGGGCAACTTTTGAAAAACTCACAAGAGGGCTTTTAAATGAAAAATTGAGCTTTCTAGGGTTCTCAGAGGCCCAAAAATTATAAGAACCCCCAGGACAGTTAAAACTCCTTCAGTGTAAATTTTTTAGCGTCAGTTGACCCAAACTTTGACCTCTTCTTTTAGGAAGGTTTTAAATCCAAATTGAGTGATTCCAAAGCCATTTTATGATTAGAGGACCTAAATTTTATGATGGAAAAGATAGTTTTAAAAAAAGATTTAAAACCGAGCTCAAACGATATTATTAAAGTGTAGTGGCAAAATTATAAATTTAAACAATTGTAAAAGTGAATTTGGGGCTTCCTTAAAAGACGTCCCATTCTATTCTAGCTCTCTCCACCATTTTGCTTTTGGTCCAAAAAGATTCCAAAGGAGGTTTGAGTGGCACACCAAGAGGGGGAGTCAAGGGAAGAAGAGAAAGCTTGAAAAGTATAAGATTTCCTTAGTATTTCATGCTCTTTCCTTTATTAAACCTCTTCACCTCCTTCTCCCCCTCTTTTCCTATGGTTTTGGTGTTTAATTTGGTTCTATTTTGAGGTAAGCCCAAGTAGAAGAAGGAAGGTTAGGAAAGAGAGCTTGGTTGTAAGTAAAAGCCTCTTAGCAGAATAATCAAACAAGGTATGAATCAAAGACCCCTTTTGGCTTCTTCTTGGTTGTTTTCATCATGGGAATTTTGTCCAAAATTTGACCCATTGAGGAGAGCATTAATTTAAGTCTTAGCAAGTTAAAAATGAGGGATTTAGAGCAAGAGAAATAGGAATTTCCAATTGAAAAGCAAAAAAAAAGACAAGAAAATGCAAATTGTGCTACCTAGAGAGTCTAAGTTGCAATGAAAATCTAATTTTATCCAAGGGTGCTCTAAGTTATGTGAGAGTTTAAATGAATTCCTAAGGCCCCTAGGAAGCCTCCCAAGTGCAATGGAGCTAAGATCTTAAATTTTAGTAGTTGCTTATTAGGTGCTTTATGGAGCCATAATTGATACATATGAACAAGTAGGCTTCCCTTGTGACGACCCTAACTTCTAATAATTGTAATTAAGATTAAATATGTGATTAATAATCATAAATTGGGGTTACCAGACATTACGACTAATTACATTCAGAAAATACAAGGAAATTTGAACCTTAATGTTATTAGAGTCATCAACCATATAATTACAAGCACTCATATACATAAGGGAAACAAACACTCATTTATAAGGGCTTTGATTCTATTACCCATTAATTCCAACTCACAAGAATCTTCTAAGTCATCCCTTAGGGTTACCATATGAAAAACCAAGATTTCTAAGTTAGAATGAAGGTTTGGGACCATTAGCCGCGGCTAAATGTCCTTGCCCCACGGCTAATTTACTTATGGGTTTACTCCTTATCTTCATAGATTTCGCCGCGGCTAACCTACATGGCACTGCGGGGAGGAAGCTTCCTGGAACCTACCTCGCTCGCCTTTCGCTATTGGCAGCGGCTAATTCCTCTCTGGAAACCCCTGGCAAATCCTCACAAAAGTTCACTGTAGCTAATTCCCATTTAGCCACAGTGAATTACCCTTTGGGCAACTCCCAGTTTTACCTCTCACATTTCGCCACAGCTAATTCCACTTTTAACCGGTGGTGAATTACTCTCTGGTACTCTCCCTGGGCAACTTCACCTTTATTGGCCGCGGTGAAATGCCTTCTAATCCTACAATTCCTAAAATCTTATCTCATACTCTCCACTCTCTATCTAAAGGCTCTCTAGGGCCACTCTCCCACTTGTTATGAGATTTTAATAGCACCTATCTAGCTAATTTGCCTCAACCATTATATCATTACCCATCCCACATTTACAGGTAGATTCTCCTACTCATTCATTAATCTTATATTAGTAAATTTATAAATTTTTCACAATGGTCATTCAATCTTGTTTTCAATCGGATAATTCATGCATCGCTAGCTCAAATCCATAATTAATATATCACATGATTTTGTTACTTAAATAGTCAATTAAAACACAGGTTTACAAGCCATAATAAGTTTCATAAGCTCATACATCCATCAATAACTAATATGAAGCCTATTTCTCATTGGTTACATTTTATGTTATCAAAATACAGACACCTACACTTAGCAATACAGATACATGATGACGCTATACGAAGGTTAACAAAATTAGCATATACTCTATTCCACTCAGAACAAGCATAGCTCCCCACACCCAGGGCTTAGCTCATGGATGTTCATCCACTTGCTTGCCCTTATCCTTACTCGAAGAACCTTCACCTGAAATATTTAGCCCATGAAACGGGTGAGATGCAAATCTCAGTAACCAAGGCAAATTCCATCATATATTCCAGTTTAATTAACATATATGCATGATTTCACATAAGCATCAGAAAATATACCAGTCATATCAGTAAATGAAATAATTAGACTATCATGATTACTATCCCATACTAGCAATCATATTTCCATATGTTAAAGGCCAATAACACCGGGAGAGGCCCGTCCATGGCACCTACTCCCTATTGAGCACAACCAGGGCTCAGTGCATCTGGGGTTTGATCATAACCCAGTGCCTGATTGAAGCACATGCATGGGGTGGCAGCTGCACCACAGCTCCACCATGGACTTACAAGGTTCAATCACAATACAATAGATAGCCAACCAATTCATTCAGCATTTCAAATCATTCATGTATAGTAAATATGAAATTAAAATAGATATACGCATGGAATTAATATAGTCCCAGTTACCTCACTTGTAGACAAGTTAAGAAGCTACAACAATACCAAAATCCTCCTAAAATCACAATATCAGAAAATGATCATTTTTATCAGTCCATTACTATCTAATTCATCATTTGTGGTAATAACCCAATGCTCAAAGAATTAAGTTACTAATAGTTACTTAAGGGATACCCACCCAATCACCAAGAGCCTCAAATTTTAGATTTTACCTTCCCTAGACTAGAAACATCAATATATCACTCCAAATCACAGGGAAATTTGTACAAAATTAAGGCCAAATACTATAAGTCTACTATAGGGGTCTTAAACCAGTAGGAAATGCATCAAAATAGAAAGTTTGTACTTACCTAATAACACCCTCAACCCCTAACCTACGAAATTTCACCAAGAAAATCCCAAACAACCACATTTTAGATTTTGGGTATAGTGAAAATACTCCAAATGAAAAAATATTTAGGCCAAAATGAAGAGAAAGAGAAGGGGATTAAATTATACAACTATTACCTTGGCTAAATCTTGCTCTAGAAGTGGGAAATGGTAGATTTCTTGCCCCAAACCCTAGCCTCCCTTCAAACCTCCTAATTTCTCTTTTGTGTTCTTGTGTTCTGCAGAGTAGGGGGTGGCTATGTTAGATTTTAGGGTTTTAAGTTGGGTCTAATATGGGTCATAGGCTGACCCAAAGATCCAATACCAAGTGGGCTTTGGACTTAAGCATTGTTGGGCCAGCTTTCATGTGTTAGGCTACAGAATTTTAATTGAGCCAGACCAAGTTTTAAGAGCTCAAAGGATTTGGGGTCTGCACCAAGATTGTTGAGCCAATTATAAGAGCCTGTAAAAGGTGGGATATTGGGCCTCTATCACATTGAATCAAATTGGGTCTGCACCTAACTTATTGAGCCTCCATTAGCCTCTTATCATGATCTCTTACATTAATTTGGGCTTAGATGAAGTTTCTATCCCCAATTAAATCTCAAATCCATATTGATAATTTATCTCTCCAAAATTTTCATTCAATTAACTTTTCCGATTATTCCATATTAATTATTCTTAATTAATCCCAAATCTATGATTAACACCTTAATTAATTTTTGGGGTGTTACATCCCTTGAGTATGTGTATTGTTAGAGTTTGTTTCAAGAGTGTAATTGAAATCCATGATTAACACCTTAATATGGAACCTAAAGCACTAACTCACTTCCTATGAGTTCTAAATTTTTTCCAAGGCCCTTTCCTTATATTCATTCATCATATATGACTCAAGAATGCCTTAGAAAAATTTAAAACTCTCTCTAGCTACTCCAACCTTGTTGGGTCGAAACTATAGAGCTTATTGAGCTTCATGGAATTGGCTTGGGTTTTTTTGAAGGAGGAAGCATGTGGGGAGCATCTTAGGGATCTTAGAAACTCATTTAAACTCTTATTTAGGCCTAGGAATTATCATACAAAGTCAAATTTTACAAGGTGCAATCAAAACCCTAGAAATTACATCTTGAAATCTAATGGTTATTTGATAATTTTCTTTGCATATTCTTAATCTCCACACCCTTTTTTCCTTAGATTCATCCTTGGTTTGACTTAAAAATCAAATCCTCCTATGGTTCTTAGGGTTAGGAAAAATGGAGAAGAAAGGAGGATGAAGATATCAACCATAGGAGAGAAATTACCTAGTTTCCTTGCTTATTCTTGCTTGAATCTTACTTTCTCCAAACTCCTCTCTTCAAATCCGAAAATTCCCTTGAGTTTCTCCCCTTTAATCAGATTTATAAACTCCATTTTAATCAAGGGGAAACAAAGGAGAATGAAGAAGAGGTGGTGGTGGATGGAGAAAAGCATGAAAAACTACAATGGAAACATACCTTTAAGCTTGATTTCTTCCTGCTTCTTCTTCCTCTCTCATGCGCCTCTCTCCTAGGGTTTTTCTTCTGATTTTGGGGCAGAATAATCTGAAGCTAAATGGAGGGGAAAGTGAGGCGCCACATATATAAAAGGGGTAGAAAAGTAACTTTTTCAAAAATTCTCATTTTGCCCTTCGTTCTTTGCATTTTTGTTTTTCCTTTGTTTTAGCTCTTTTTGAGAGCCGACTTTTCCATTATAAAATTTAGGTTCCTAATTTAGTAAAATGCCTTTGGAATCACTCAAATTGGAGCTAAAACCTTTTCAAACGAATCCGTCAAAGTTTAGGTGCACCAACTTTGGAAAACGTCCACCGGAAGGGGATTTAATTGTCCTGGGGGCTTTCCATGGTTTTCAGGGCCTCTGAGAACCTCGAAGAACTCAAAACTTTCATTTAAAAAACTCCTCTTATGTGAATTCCAAAATTTTCTCAAAATTACAAAAATGCCATTACATTTCGTAAGCTTTTCGTCAAAATTTGTTTCTTCATTCTAGCTCCATTTTTCCTTCTATATGAGGCTAGGATTCTAATTTTTAGGAGTCTAGAATGTTACTCAAATTTTTTAGGACCTTAACTAATTCATTTCAAGGGACTTACTTTGAAAATGCGTCTGTTTTTGTCGTTTAACAAAAATCGGACATTATATGATGACTCTAAGGAGTTTAAAGGGAGTCAAGAGACCTAGAATGAATGAGAAATGGGAGCTAAGATCATGAATCTTTATAGTTGCTTCATAAAGTCTTGTATGAAAGCATAATGGAGCCATAGAACAAAGTGACTTTATATAATGTATGTGTGATGCCAAGGCTTGTTCCCATGAGCGATTTATATCTCTTTTGATGTGATTTAGCTAAGAGAAGCTAGTGCCTACAAGTATAATGGTTTGGCCAAAAAGAGGGAGGAAGAAACTAAGAGAAAAGTGTGTGGCATTGGCTCCAAGGTAGCTCTCTCTCCTTTCTCCCATGCATTCTTGAGTGGTTTCTTGTCTTTGGATATGTGTATATATGTTTATGCTATGCGACAATGTTTCTAGCAAATGTCTATATGCCATGGTACAATGTTGCTTTGTTTATGCTCTTAAAAGATGTTTTATGAATGTGTTTTTGGCTTGTACAAGCTTGGTGAAGCCAAAAGTCCCCTAGCAAGGGTGGAGATGAGCTAAAAGTCCCCTAAGAATGGGTGAGACAAATCCAAAAGTCTCCAGAAAAGTGAGACTTAGTCAAAAGTCCCTTGAATGTGGGTAAGGCTAAACCATTGTCTTGGTAAGCCTATATGATGAATATATTTTCTTGAATGAGAGAAATATTTCATATATATTTATGAGTTGCTAGATCACCATGCATTCATCTTTGGATTGGAATTTGCATTCATTATGTATGATTAAAAAGGGGTGAAGACCTATTAGGATTCTTAGAATCTCATTTTTTCCCTCCCTATTACCTAACATGTCTAGGTGGACTAAGTGAGCTAAGAAATGGGAGCCACCACACTTGAGAGCAAGGAGATTGACAAATGAGTTGTTATTTGTTCATTTTGTAACCATAACATTGTCAAATGATGTACTCCTATGATGCATATGCTGTATGAGCCCTTGAACACTTGTAAAAGTATAGATATATGATTGTGTGCATTAGAATTGGACCCACATGAATTATAATGTATGTTTTTTTACATGGAAATGTAATATGATACATGTATGTTCCTTGTGTAAATCATCAAGTGGGAGAGTGAATTTGTTTTGGGTTCTTGGACCCTTGGACATGTTTAGTAGGCTACTTTTATGCTTTTCCACATGTTCAAGTGGCCTTAGAAAAACTAGAAGCAAAATTGAACCATTCTTGACCCTTAAAGAGGCATAAAAGTGTCATTTTGCAATTCTATGTCACAAACTGCCCAAATAGATGAATTTCCACATGAAATTTGGCATGTATATAGATCTCATCTAGAGATTTTTGGGAAGCCAAAGATCAGATTATTTGGAGCTCTAGAAAATTAATTATAAATTTTCAAAGTTGCAAAAAAAGCTATTGAACTGATATGGTTAGTTTCTTCTCTTATGTCATTCGAGGGTCAAATGGTATCCAATACTCATGAAATTTTACTATAATAAACTAGACATAACAAGCTTTCTATGGCCACCAAGATCACCACATTTAGAGGTTTAAGTAGAGAGATATGAATTTTTGACATTTGGAGTTAGTATTAGTAATGCAGCAGTATCTTTGGTACTGTTCCATCAATTTTTAGTAGACAAAAGTTTTTATTTTGGTTTAGACTTATTTTTATCCTGACATTAACATCTGTAGCTTTCCAAAATGGTATAGTGTGCTTGATTTTGATTTTTCTAGATTTAGTTATAATTTTTCAAAATTTACACCAAAAATATGGCATGGCAACCTAAGGCTGATTTGATGATTTTGTGTATGTATGCTCTAAACTCAGGTTTTATGAGACATTTGGTGATGGTTCTAAGTTGTATGAATGTATTTTAATTGGAAGATGATATGGGTGAGTTCATACAGTCAAGGAATGCGAAACAAAAAATTTCAAGTATGATGTAATGCAAAATAATGCAATAATTTAATTGAATTTTTCTTGGAAAACTTGCTATGCCAAGGAATGTAACTAGAAATGAGATAGAGAATGGCTAGATGAATATGGTGTTACAATATACAAGGAATTAGACCCATGGAGTTTGCTTTATTTTTTCTAAGAGAATTGGCACTTGTGAAAATTCCTAGATGTCTTAGGATCTCATACATGCTTTTATATAGGCTAGACTATCCTTAGAAAGCTTTAAGAATGGCTAGGTGCGACAAAAATCCTAAGTTATACAACTTGAATTCTAAGCTTTTATTTTAAATTTAATTGCATATTCTTGTTTCTTATGCTTGATAACCCTTGTTTCTATCTTGGTTTGGCTTGAAATCATCTTCTTTAGATGGCCTAGGGTTGGCCGAAATTATGCATGGAAGAAGGAGCAAGAACAAGCAACAAAATCCATGGAAGTTTACCTTGTTTTCAAGCTTTTCCAAGGTGCTTTTACTTGCTTCTATTCTCTCCTTCAAAGTCTCTCCTCTTTTCATTGAACCATCCATGAATCATCTTCAAATCAATCATCAAAACCATAAGAAAAGAGAGGAGAAAGAGGAGAACGAGAACAAGGTTGGTAAAGGAGGAAGCATCCAAAACTATGAAATTTCTTACCTTTTCTTTGGTTTTTCCTTCCTTCTTTTCTCCCCCTTGGTGTGCCACTTCAAGAAGCTTAAGGTTCTATTTTGGAGTAGATGAAAGTTGGTCAAGGTAGATGGGAAAAGTGGGGCGTGATATATATAGGCTAGGTTAGCTTAAGACAATTTTTCAAAATTTTTTATTTTGTCCCTTTTCTTGCTTCTTTCCATTTGAGCTCATTTTAACTCCATTTTGAGAATCACTTTTTCCATTATGAAATTTAAGTCCTCTTATTCATAAAATGCTTTTGGTTTCACTCAAATTAGATTTAAAACCTTCCCAAACAAATAAGTCAAAGTTTTAGTCAACCGATACTCTAAAATGTAAACCAGAGGGATTTTAAACCATTTTAGGGTTCCAATAGTTTTTAGGGCCTCTAAGAATCCCAAGAAACTCAATTTTCCATTTAAAGATCCCTACTTGGAGTTTTCTAAAAGTAGCTCAAAATTACAAAAAATGCCACTCCATTTTCGTCAATTTTTTGTTTAGCTATTCTGGCTCTGATTTTCAGGTATCTTAAGCCTTGTATCACTGCTTCTAATTGTCTAGATTATTGTTTCAATTTACTAAGCATCTCATCATCCAATTTAAGAGACTTCCTTTAGTAATCTACTTAGTTTATGGCTTTTAAAATTACTGATGTTACATAGGTCAAATTCATATGCTTGATGTTTGGGACTTATTAAGATGATCTTACATGCTATATTTTATGGTTTGGATGTGCTCAAATGGTCAATTGCACTAAGAGAAGTCATTTTGAACCATTTGATATCCATAATGCACCATTTTGAGCCATAATCTACCTCTGAACCAAAATTAGACCAAATGGATGAATTTTGGCATGAAATTTGGCAGATATTTAAATTTCATTAAGATATTTTCACAGAGTCAAAGAACACAATTTTTAGAGTATTATAAAATTTCTTATGATTTTTCAAAGTTGGCTTAAAAATGTAGAAAATGTCTGTGCACTATTCACTTTGGTCGGTTTTAGTTTTTCATGTATTTGAGGCCAAACAAACTCTAATACTTATAAAATTTTACAAGCACATATTTGGCATTATAATCTTTCCATAGCCACTAAGATCACTCAATCTGGAGTTGTGTAGCTATAACGAACGTAATTTTCGTAAAACGATAAAATAAGCCGTGTAAAAGTAAGTCCTCTGAAATGAGGTAGATAATGTCTCAAAAATTTAGGTAGAGTCTTAAGCTCCTAAAAATGATAATTCCATGCTCAGATAAAAAGAAAAATAAAGCTAGGACAGTGAAACAATTATGACAAAAAATAACGAAACACAATGACATTTTTATAATAAGTGCAACTTTTGGAAAAACACATAGGAGAGCTTTTCAATTGGAAATTTTGAGTTGCTTAGGGTTCTTAGAGCTCCTGAAAACCATGAGAAGCCTCAGAATCGGTAAAGCTCCTCCAGTGTATATTTTCCAATAGCAGCAAACCCAAACTTTAATGGATTCATTCGAAAGGTTTTGACTTTAATTTGAATGATTCCAAAGGTAT